>JARQOD010009979.1:0-29090 GCA_033576555.1 Oophaga sylvatica
TTTTTTGGGAAATGAGGGATGTCTATTTACTTTCTGCTGGCTGTCCTCTCTGCATGTATCTCCTCCTCTCCCCTTGCTGCTGCTGCTGCCGCCTCCTCTCTTTCTAGTCTTCTGCTGTTGAGTAAGACAGAAAAAGGGCCAGTGAATATATGTATATTCCTTGGCCCTGGCTGAAAGAGAAAAAAAATTGATTAAATTTTTTGGGAAATGGGGGATGTCAATTTGCTTTCTGCTGGCTGTCCTCCTCTCTTCAAGTAGCTGCTCCTCTCCCCTTGCTGCTGCTGCCGCCGCCTCTCTTTGACGTCTTCAGCTGTTGAATAAGGACACAAAAAGGGCCAGTGAATATATGTATATTCCTTGGCCCTGGCTGCAAGAGAAAAAAATTGATTAATTTTTTTGGGGAAATGAGGATGTCAGATTTACTTTCTGCTGGCTGTCCTCCTCTCTGCAAGTAGATCCTCCTCTCCCCTTGCTGCTGCTGCCGCCTCTCTTTCTAGTCTTCTGCTGTGGAATAAAGAGACAAAAAGGGCCAGTGAATATATGTATATTCCTTGGTCCTGGCTGAAAAATATAAAAGTCAAACATGGACTGGAGTGAGCTTTATGGTGTACGGAATACAACATCCAGTCATGAATTGGACACATAAACAGTACCAGGGGACCCACCCTATCAATGGAAAAAAATGCACATTTTATACAGTACCAGTGGGACCCACTTCATCACAGGGAAACCATGGTGACGCACATTATCACTTGCAAAACATGCACATTATACAGTTCCAGGGATCCACATTATTACTTGATAACCATGCACATTTTAAACAGTACCAGGGGATCCACTTCATCACAGGGAAAACATGAACATTTACAGTACCAGGGTGACCCACATTATCACTTGAAAACATGCACATTTTACACAGTACCAGTGGCACACACTTCATCACAGAGAAAAAAAGGACATTTACAGTACCAGGATGATGCACATTATCACGTGCAAAACATGCACATTTACACAGTACCAGGGATACACATTATCACTTTCTAACCATGCACATTTTAAACAGTACCAGAGGATCCACTTCATCACAGGAAAACATGAACATTTACAGTACCAGGGTGACCCACATTATCACTTGAAAACATTCACACTTGATACAGTACCAGGGTGACGCACATTATCACTTGAAAACATGCACATTTTACACAGTACCAGTGGGACACACTTATTACAGGGAAAAAAAGGACATTTACAGTACCAGGGTGACGCACATTATCACTTGCAAAACGTGCACATTTTATACAGTACCAGGGGATACACATTATCACTTGCAACCATGCACATTTTAAACAGTACCAGGGATCCACTTCATCACAGTGAAAACATGCACACTTGATACAGTGCCAGGGGACCAACCCATCACAGCAAAAAAAAAACACATTCTACAGTACCAGGAGATCCACATTATTAATTGAAAACATGCACATTATACAGTACAGGGATCCACATTATCACTTGAAAAAATGCACATTATACAGTAGCAGGGGATCCACATTATCACTTGAAAAAATGCACATTATACAGTAGCAGGGGATCCACATTATCACTTGAAAAAATGCACATTATACAGTAGCAGGGGATCCACATTATCACTTGAAAAAATGCACATTTATACCGTACCAGGGATCCACATTATCACTTGAAAAAAATGCACATTTATACCGTACCAGGGGATCCACATTATCACTTCAAAACCATGCACATTTTAAACAGTACCAGGGGATCTACATTATCACTTGAAAACCATGCACATTTGAAACAGTACCAGGGGACCCACCCCATCACTGGAAAACCATGAACATTTTATACAGCACCAGGGGGACCAACCCCATCACAGCAAAAACATGATTTTTAAACTGTACCAGGGTGTCAGACACCGCACTGCACTAGCTCAGGCAGCAGTGGTGACAGATGCGTGGTAAAATTTGGGCTGGGGATGTGATATTTACCGTCTACTGTCCTGGCGCTCCATTTGCTTATCTGATGCTGCAAAACCTTGTGCTGGTGATTGTTCTGCTGGTGCTGGTGATGGTCCTCGTGCTGGTGATGGTCCTGGTCTCTGGCTTGGTCTTTCTCTCTTGGCTGGATGCATGGTAATGTCTGAGTAACCCACTGCATGCTTTTATATATGTTTGCTGTGGGCTGGTATATCAATTGAAAAAACTGGATCCGGCCACCGAATCCGCTTTTGCCGGATCCGCCGCATTGCGGCGCTCATAGACTTTCATTGTGACAAAAGCCGGAAGCGCCTGATCCGGCGCTTCCGGCTTTTTCGCCGGAGACAAAAATCGTTACAGTAGCCGTTTTTTTCCAGACGCCGGAATGCGACCAGACACCGATCCGGCAAAAACCGGACGCGCCACAGGGACATGCGGCATGATCCGGCGCTAATGTTACTCAATGGAAAAAAAAACGGATCCAGCATTACATTTCGCCGGACGCGGTTTTTCAAAAAAAGGCCGGAGCGCGCCGTCAGGCGCAAAACGGATGTGTGAAAGAGGCCTTAGGGGACACCATGCCGCTGTTGGAGAGCCTGATGTGCCTGAACAGTGAAAAATCACCCACAAGTGAACCTATTTGGAAACTAGACCCCTCAAGGAACATATCTAGATGTGTGGTGAGTAGAGATTGGCTAATCCAAACAGTTAGGCCGGGATCACACATGCGAGTAAATCGTCCGACACTCGCATGTGAAATCCCAGCTCTGGCACCGGCACTCGGGAGTGGAGCGATCGGCTGCATGTAGTTTTATGCAGCCACACGCTCCACTCCTGAGTGCCGGCGCCAGAGCTGGGATTTCACATGCGAGTGTCGGACGATTTACTCGCATGTGTGATCCCGGCCTTAAGTTTGGGGTCCATACCGAACACCTACTTGTTCGGGCATGGACTTCACCAGGAAGTTTGTTTGGGTTCCGCACCCCGAACATCATGTGTTTCTCGCGCTGTGGTCTGCAAGACAGCGCGAGAAACACTGGTGGCTCTGATCTGCCGTAAGATTAATACCACCAGTCAGAGAGCTGCAGTTTTAACTCTGAGATGATCACAGCTGTGATCAGAGGTAAAAAGTTTACCTCCGGTAACTGGCATCGGCTGATGGGACTACTGCCCCCACCAGCCTATGGCTGCTGCTGCTAGTAACAGCAAGAGCAGGCGGCAGCTTATGGAAGTATTCATCAGCCAGCGCTCCCAATAAATTAAAAAAAAAAAAACCACTGTGGGTTCCCCTGTATTTTTGATAATCAGCCAGGCAAAACTTTTCACCACTGATCACAGCTTCGGCCTCATGCTGTCATCTGACAGCGTGAGAACCGCAGCGGTCTGACAGTTGGTATTAATCTTGTGGCCGATCAGAGCCGCTAGTGTTTCTCGCACTGTCATGCAGAAGAGAGCGCAAGAAACACCTGGTGTTCAGGGTGTCGAACCCAAACAATAACACGGAGTTCCTGGTGAAGTACATGCTCGAACAGTAGGTGTTCGGTACGGACTCCGAACTTTACTGTTCATGTTTTACCATCTCTACTCACCACACTAGATAAGTTCCTTGAGAGTTAGGGTTTACCTCCGATCACAGCTACGCTGTCATTTGACAGAGTGTGAACCACGGCACTCTGACCGGCGATCAGAAGTAGTGTTTTCTGCGCTGTCATGCACATGACAACGCGGCAAACACTGGATCTTCAGGCCTGAATGTATTGTTCTGGTACCCAAACCAAACTTTTTTTTTTTTAAACTGTTTGGCAAGACCTGAACATCCAGAGGTTTCCCCATCACTAAGTGGTGAGCACCTTAAACCCCCAGGTGCTTCACAGAAGTTTATAATGAGCCTGTGAAAATAAAAAATTATTTTTCCCACAAAAATGTTTTAGCCCCAATGTTTTTTTTCTTCACGAGGATAGGATAAAATGAACCCTTAAACGCTTTGTGAAAATTTTCCTGAGTACAAAGAGTCCCCATATGTGGTCAAAAACTACTTTTACAGCACAGTGCAAAGCTCAGAAGGGAAGAAGCGCCATATTGGAGTTCAGATTTTGCTGGACTGGTTTGAGGGTGCCATGTCACATTAGTAGAGCCCCTGCGGTGCAAGAACAGCAGTACCCCCCATAGGTGACCCGATTTTACAAATTACACCTATCAACTTATCTAGGGGTGCAGTAATCATATTGACACCACAGCATTTTATACCACTGGGCAATGAAGAAAGAAAAATTACATTTTTACCACCAAAATTTTGTTGTAGCACCCAATTTTCACACTGGGAAAAGGGTAAAAATGGCACCAAAATTTGTCCCACAATTTCTGCTGAAGGTAGAAATACATTTTATGTGGCTGTACAGTACTTCTTTGCCATACTGCGAGACTGGAGGGGCAGAGCACTATTTGCCTCCTGGAGTGCAAATGTTCCTAGAATAGTTTGACTCAATATACAGAGCCCCTAAGTGCTAGAAGAGCAAAATTTGGGAATTTATCTACAGGTGTAGTGATTATTTTGACTCCATGGGTGTTTTTCCAGAAGCCAGCAGTAGTGGATGTTGCTGAGTGAAAATTGGAAACTGCCATTGTAGTGCCAGTAAGTTGCAGTCACCAGTACGTTATAGTGCCCAGCTCATGCTCCGGAAGGAGGGGGCATTTGGATTTTAGAGCACAGAATTTGCTGAATTTCTTTTGAGGGGAGAGGAGCCATGGCGCTTTTCAAGAGTCTTTGTACTACCAGTAACGTGGAAGCCCCCTATATTTACGTTAACAGATGACAGACCTGAGTGAGGGCTTGCTTTTTTGTGGATTGAGTTGAAGCTTTTATTGGGAACATTTTACATATCGTTTGGGATCACATTTATTCTGTGCTCTATGCTGACCACTTACTTTGGGGTTTCCATCTAAATTTCTAAGAGATGTGATTCAGAAGAAACCCCAAGGGAGCCATTCACTATAATGGGGCAGCAGAGCTCAGTCTGGCCACTGTTTAGTGTTGTCTTTCTCTTCATAAGTGCACAAAACTGTGGCCGACCATGCTTTTATGCACGCCTAAAAAGATGGACAACACCAGATCACAGGCTAGACATAGTTCACAGATCCTCCATCTTTATAGGGAATCTTCCATCAGGGGTTCCATCTGAACGGCATATTTCAGAGATTTACACAGAAACCCTGGTGTAAGTGCTCAGCGTAGAGCGCAGGATGATTGTGAGCCGAGCCTTACTGCGACCTTTGGGAAGCAGAATGAACAAAAACCAGCAAAGCAGGAGTTTTTTGTTTGGGGGGGTTGGTTTCGTTTATGCTGTTCCACGTGTGGTACAATTGATAGGGCAGCTTTATTCTTTGGGTCAGTACGATTACAGCGGTTACACATTTATCATTTTTTTTGTTTTGGCGCTTTTACACAAAAACTATATATATAAAAAAATATATTTTTGCATTCTGAGAACTATAAGGGTATGTTTCCATGGTCCAGGTTCTCTGCGCTTTGGACGGAGCGGAAACCTTTTTATATTGTCCCAGGATGGAGCATCCACTGATTGCTGATGTAATACGCTGCAATGCTTTTGCATTGCAGGACATTAGCTCAGCGTGTCACAGGCAGGGAAGGAGGCTTGACAGCTCCTGCTCTGAGCAGGCACTTACAGGCCACCCACCGTTCCTGGTTGACCCCGCGATCATCTTTCAGCCCTGGGTCACCATGGAGACTATCGGCACAACGAGATTGTGGTGTTAGCACTGATTGTGGAGTTGCTGCAAGGTGTTAGCTCTCATATAGCGCTGACACCTGCATTTGATCGCAGTAGCGCTCAGCGTGAGCCCGTGCAATTGTCACTTCTAATATATACGACTATTTGCAAGAACACGGCTCCTGCAGCATACGACACATGTCATGAAGGTGTTAATATATATTGAAATAATAATAAATTCCACAATCTGACTTATTAAAAAAATGCTACTTGTGCTTAGATAATCTTACAAATGTGCCCCTGCTATGTACTGTGTAATCAGACTCTCTATATATAGCAATACTTCGAAACGGGCTGAAATAAACCACCACCTTACTGTATCATACTGGGATATACGTCTCCATTCTGTCGGATCGCAGCTGATTTTTCTTGTGAGGTAAAACAATTCTATACCTGTTTAACCCCTTAAAGGGAAGGTGACGCAATTTTATATTATCTGCAAAAAAAGTAACAAGTTTTTTTTAGCAAATGTACTAACTAGGGTTAATGTTTTTTTTTAAAATAATGTTTTAATGTAGCCACTGGCCGCTGCCATTTTGCTTTGCAGGTCTGTAATGGTCGCTGCACGACACTTAGGCTATGTGCACACGTTGCGGAAATTTCCGCAGCAATCCCGCACCTTCCTGCCACGGGAAATACGCATTTTTATTGGTATGCGTATTCCCGCTAAAACTAGCATTTTGCAAGCGTAATTAGCTTGCAGAATGCTAGCGTTTTCCTAGCGATCTGTAGCATAGCTTGGAAAACTGATTGACAGGTTGGTCAGACGAGTCAAACATAGTGTTTGACAAGTGTGAGCAACTTTTTACTATTGATGCCTTCTATGCTGCATCTATAGTAAAAAGATCTAATGTTAAAAATACAAAAAAAAATAATGATATTCTCACCTTCCGGTGGCCCCCGCAGCTTTCCTGCCTCTCAGCGATGCTCCCGGCCAATCCCGTTCCCAGGTGTCCTTTGCGACAATGACCCCAGATGACGTAGCATCACGCGAGACCGCTACGTCATCTGGGGTCATTGTCGCTAAGGACGCCTGGGAACGGGATTGGCCGGGAGCATCGCTGAGAGGCGGGAAAGCTGCGGGGGCCGCCGGAAGGCGAGAATATCATTATTTTTTATTTTAAGTATTGTTTTCACAGGATATGGTACCCAGTCTCCTCTCCTCCAGACCCTGGGTACCATCCGCACATGAACCGCTCACTTTGCGCATGGTGGGCATAGCCACATGCGGAAAGTAAGCGGTTCAATGCATTCCTATAGTGGCGGAATCGCAGCGATTCCAGAAAAAGAATGAACATGCTGCGTTTTTTGCCGCGATGCAATTTGGCAGCGGAAAAACACTCAGCATGTGCACAGCATTGCGGAATCCCATAGGATATAATGAGTTGCGTTAGGTAAGCGTTTTTGCTGCGTTTTCGCTGCGAAAAACCACGGCAAAAACGCTAACAATCCGAACGTATGGACATAGCCTTACAGTCTGCAAATACGGCTGCCCTGGGCATAGGATACAGCGGTCGGATGCCGACCCTATCTCTAACATTGCAGCCGCATTAGCAGTGACCTGGGCACGCCCCTGTGGGCTGCACAATTCATTGCTGTAGGTGTGGCTGGGCGCCATTTTATTGTAGCCTACTGCTCTCCGCTGAGCTCCTCTTACCCTTTATCACAGGACCTATTATGCCAGAAGCTGTACTGTTCACTTCTGGCATAACAGGTCCTGTGTTGAGGACAGCTGTGGCTGCGGAGAAGGTGGACAGCAGAGGAGAGAAGCCCTCACTGAGTACGGGTGATTTACCCCCGTGCTCTTCTGTCCTGCTACTCGAGTCTCCGCACTGTGCGTCCTGAGCAGACATCCTGTCAAGATCCCGTCTGGGTTGGAGCCGATGTTACTGCAAACACTAGGGGAAGCAGAGGCAGGTAGCGTAGTCAGATGGCAGCCGGAGGTCGGTACACAGGAGAGCAGTGTTTGTAGCAATGGATCAGGCGGATAACGTAGTCAGGTGGCAGCCGAGGTCGGTACACAGGAGAGCAGTGTTTGTAGCAATGGATCAGGCGGATAACGTAGTCAGGTGGCAGCCGGAGGTCGGTACACAGGAAAGGCAGTTCGGTAACAGAGGAGCAGGCAGATAACGTAGTCAGGTGGCAGCCGGAGGTCGGTACACAGGAGAGCAGTGTTTGTAGCAATGGATCAGGCGGAGAGCGTAGTCAGAAGGCAGGCCGAGGTCGGTTCACAGGAGAGCAGTGTTTGTAGCAATGGATCAGGCGGAGAGCGTAGTCAGAAGGCAGGCCGAGGTCGGTTCACAGGAGAGCAGTGTTTGTAGCAATGGATCAGCAGGAAACGCTTGACTAAAGGCTTGGAGCTCAATAATCTCGCAATGACACACCCACAGGGCCAGGTTTATATAGGGTGTGTAATTGGCAATCAGAGGCCCAATCAAAAGAGCACTAGGTGTAGCTAATCAGGAAGAACAGTCAATGGTATCAGGGTTCAGCAAGGAACTTCGCAGCCAGCAGAATAGCTCAGATGGTAGAGCTGCTGGCCAGTGGACAAGAGGTACTGGGTTCGACTCCTGACAGTACTCCCCTCCTTCCAGGATGGCCTCTGGACATCTCAGGAGCTGGCTTATCCGGGTACCTCTGATGAAAGGCTCTTGTTAGTCTAGGAGCATGGACGTTGTCCCTTGGTTCCCATGAATTTTCCTCTGGTCCGTAACCCTTCCACTGCACCAGATACTGCAGTTTACCTCTGAATTTTCGGGAGTCCAGAATCTTATCCACAATGTATTCTTCTTCACCACGGATCCTTTCTGGTGGAGGAGGTGGCTGAATTCTTCCTGGAAACGGGTTTTCACAGAAGGGTTTGAGCAAGGATATGTGAAACACTGGATGAATCTTTAGATTGTTGGGAAGTTCCAAACGAAAAGCAACCTGGTTAATTTTTGCAGAAATTTGAAAAGGTCCAATGAATTTCTGACCCAATTTGGAGGATGGCACATGTGTCTTAAGGTTTTTAGTGGACAGCCAAACTTTGTCTCCAACCTGAAGAGCAGGGGCACTCTCCGATGTTTATCTGCTGCTTCCTTATATACTTCCTGGTCTTGAGTAATATCTCTGATAATTCCTTCTGGGATTCCTGTAATTTTGCAAGCCTGTCATTTACAGCAGGAATGGGAGTGTTCACTGGCAGATTAGGGATAAATACTGGATGTACTCCATAATTAGCAAAAAATGGGGTTTGAGATGTAGCGCTATGTATGGAGTTGTTGTAGGAAAACTCTGCTGTTGGTAAATAGTCCACCCATCATCCTGAAGATAGGAAATGAAGCAACGGAGGTATTGCTCCAAAGTCTGGTTCGTTCTCTCCGTCTGGCCATTGGACTGAGGATGGAAAGCGGTAGAAAGATTCACCGTGACTCCCAAGGCTGTACAGAAACTCTTCCAAAATTTTGACGTAAACTGAACGCCTCTGTCAGACACCACGCTGTCAGGAATTCCATGTAACCTGAATACCTCTTTGATTATCAGTTCTGCAGTTTTTTCAGCAGTAGGAATTCCTTCAGTTGGAATAAAGTGGCCATTTTTGTGAGTCGGTCCACTATGACAAGGATGACGGTCATCTGTTTGGAAGGGGTAGTTCCACAATAAAATCCATGGAAATAGATCCCCAAGGCCTGGATGGAACTGGAAGTGGTTGCAAGAGTCCTAGAGGAGACGATCGTGGGTCTTGTTTCGTGCGCATGTTAAACAGGTTGAAACATATTTCCTCACGTCCTTCCTACAATTAGGCCACCAAAAGAAACGAAGTAGTAAGTCTTGTGTTTTTGCAACTCCAGGATGTCCTGCCAGTTTAGAATCATGGACACTTTGAGGACTTCAAGCGAGAAGATTCAGGTACATATATTTTGTGTTTCTGCATCCAAAACCCCTCTTTGAATGAAAGATCGACGTCTTCCGAAGGATGGTTAAGGAAAGAGTCCTCTTGATATCCATCTTTAATTCTATTACATAGTCCTCTAGAGTGCAATATTCCCAAAAAATTTTTAGGCCTAGAATTGTATCGTCATTACTAGACCTCTCCTGAGGTTCCGAACACATCCTGGACAGGGCGTCAGCCTTGCCATTTCTTGAACCAGGCCGTAAGAAATTATAAAATTGAATCTTGAGAAAATAAGGCCCATCGTGCTTGTCTTGCAGACAATCTTTTTGCTGTACGGAGGAATTCAAGATTCTTGTGGTCCGTGAGGACAGTCACAGGGTGATTGGCACCTTCCAAAAGATGTCTCCATTCGGAGAAGGCAACTTTAATGGCTAACAGTTCTTTATTACCGATGTCGTAGTTCTTTTCTGCAGATGACATGGTGTGGGAAAGAAACGCACATGGGGAAGTTGCATTTTGTCCCCAACTCGCTGAGACAGAATGGCTCCCACTGCAAGTCCGAGGCGTCCACTTCGACAGTAAATGGCAATTCAGGATTTGGGTGTACTAACAATGGAGCAGACGTAAAAAGAGTTTTCAATTTGTCAAAAGCCTCCTGTGCCTCCGAGACCAGAAAAATGCTTTGGTCTTTTTTGTTAGTGTAGTAATTGGTAGTATGATCCGTGAAAAGTTCTTTATAAATTTTCGGTAAAAATTTGCAAATCCTATGAAACGCTGGACGTCTTTTAAATTTCTTGGAACAGGCCAGTCCACTACAGCATTGATTTTGCCGGGATCCATGCTCAGACCTCTGGGGAGATGATATATCCCAGAAATTGGATACTGGTTTGTTCAAATTCACATTTTTCAAGTTTAATGTAAAGATGGTTCTCCTGTAGTCGTTCCAAGACTAACTGGACGTGCCTGCGATGCTCTTCCAAGGTGTCTGAAAATATAAGAATGTCATCGAGATAAGCCACAACGAATTGGTCCAAGAAATCTCGAAATACATCATTAATAAAATGTTGAAAGGTGGCTGGGGCATTGCTAAGACCAAAGGTCATAACCAGAGATTCAAAATGTCCATATCTCGTTCTGAAGGCGGTCTTCCACTCATCTCCTGGGCGAATCCGTATGAGGTTGTAAGCCCCTCTAAGATCCAGCTTCGTAAGATTTTCGCAGAACGGAGTCTCTCAAATAGTTCAGGAATCAAGGGTAGCGGGGAGCGATTCTTGACAGTGATATTATTCATCTCTCTGTAGTCAATACATGGCCGCAGAGTGGAGTCTTTCTTTTCAACAAAGAACAGGGGTGCCCCAGCTGGAGATGTGGAAGGTCGAATAAAGCCTTTCTCTAAATTTTCATCCAGGAACTTTCTTAATACCTTCAATTCAGGTTCGAAAGATTGTAAATCCGTCCAAATGGAATGGTTGCTCCTGGCAGCAATTCAATGGGACAGTCGTAAGGACGGTGAGGAGGTAATTGATCTGCTTTCTTCTTACTGCAGACATAAGAGAACTGCTGATATTGAGGTGGTAGTTTCTCTTCCTTCTCATGCGAAATCTCAGAGATTTGGACTTGTTGGAGAACAGGGGGTTCCTTATGACAATTATTCTTACAGTAGTCAGATGGAAAGGTGATGGTCCTTGATGCCCAGTTGATAGAAGGGTTATGGACTGAAAACCAGGGGATCCCTAGAATAACCGGAAATTTCGGAGATGAGATAAGGTGGAAACTGACAGCTTCATGATGATCCGGTTCGATACAAATCTCCAGTTCGATTGTCTCATGCGTGACAGGTCCAGAAGACAAGGGTGATCCATCCACCGTTTCCATTTCAATTGGTGTGGATTTGGTCCTACTGGAAATATTATTATCACGTGTAAATTTTAAGTCCATAAAATTCCCTCCTGCTCCCGAATCCAACAGGGCAGAGCATTGTATTTTTTGGTGCCCATTACAACCTGAATGGGGATTACAAAATGAGATGATGTAGTATGTATTTTGTCTATTTCTGGCGTTACTGATGAGATAGTCTGCAAGATGGAATCCGACTGCTGAGAAAGGTCCATATTGCTGGCAGACCTGTTGTTGGTAAAGGCTATAGTCCTTTTGTTAGGACAGTTGATGGCATAGTGTCCAGGGTCCCCACAATAGAGGCAGAGATGTTCTGCACGTCGCCTCTCCTTCTCCTGTGCAGAGAGTGGTCTTCGGATGACGTCGATCTGCATCGGTTCAGACACGCCTTGCGTCTTTTCTTGGTGGTCCGATGCTGAAAATGAGAAGCCAGGCTATTCCCAAGTGCTCGCAGTCTCTCCTTTCTCCTTTCAGTAAGTCTCTGGTCAATCCGGATACATAGTTGAATAAAGTCCTCCAACTGGTCAGGGTCTCAACCCTGGCAAGCTCGTCTTTCACTGGTTCTGATAACCCTCGTCGAAATTGACTTCTCTGGGCCGCTGGATTCCAGGTGGTGTCGGCCACCCAGCGACGGAACTCCGATGTGTATTCCGCAACAGAGCGACGTCCTTGGCGCAAATTATGTAATTTGGTTTCTGCTGTGGCACAGCGGTTTGGGTCATCAAAAACTTGATTCATAGCTGCGGTGAAGGCTTCCAGGTCATTAAGGAGGTCATAGTCCTTTTCTACATAAGGTGAAGCCCAAGCAAGAGCTTCATCCGTCAGGAGATTTATCATGAAAAAAACTTTCTTCCTCTCACTGGTAAAGGGAGCAGGTTGCATCTGGAAGTATATGCGGCATTGATTGAGGAATCCTCGGTACTGCTTGCGATCCCCACTGAACTTTGCAGGCAGCGGCAGCCGCGCGTTTGATTCGGACCCTGAATTGCGCACGTCCAGAAGTTGTTTTTGTAGCTCAATTACTTCCTGTTGTATCGCCGTGAAATCAGTTTGTAACTTGGCATATTTTCCTTGAGAGTCAGTACAAAAACTTTGAAGCTCCGTAACTTGCCGTCTCAGGTGTTCACAGCGGACTCCATTTTGGCGCGAGATTATTCTGTCAAGATCCCGTCTGGGTTGGAGCCGATGTTACTGCAAACACTAGGGGAAGCAGAGGCAGGTAGCGTAGTCAGATGGCAGCCGGAGGTCGGTACACAGGAGAGCAGTGTTTGTAGCAATGGATCAGGCGGATAACGTAGTCAGGTGGCAGCCGGAGGTCGGTACACAGGAGAGCAGTGTTTGTAGCAATGGATCAGGCGGATAACGTAGTCAGGTGGCAGCCGGAGGTCGGTACACAGGAGAGCAGTGTTTGTAGCAATGGATCAGGCGGATAACGTAGTCAGGTGGCAGCCGGAGGTCGGTACACAGGAAAGGCAGTTCGGTAACAGAGGAGCAGGCAGATAACGTAGTCAGGTGGCAGCCGGAGGTCGGTACACAGGAGAGCAGTGTTTGTAGCAATGGATCAGGCGGATAACGTAGTCAGGTGGCAGCCGGAGGTCGGTACACAGGAAAGGCAGTTCGGTAACAGAGGAGCAGGCAGATAACGTAGTCAGGTGGCAGCCGGAGGTCGGTACACAGGAGAGCAGTGTTTGTAGCAATGGATCAGGCGGATAACGTAGTCAGGTGGCAGCCGGAGGTCGGTACACAGGAGAGCAGTGTTTGTAGCAATGGATCAGGCGGATAACGTAGTCAGGTGGCAGCCGGAGGTCGGTACACAGGAAAGGCAGTTCGGTAACAGAGGAGCAGGCAGATAACGTAGTCAGGTGGCAGCCGGAGGTCGGTACACAGGAGAGCAGTGTTTGTAGCAATGGATCAGGCGGAGAGCGTAGTCAGAAGGCAGGCCGAGGTCGGTTCACAGGAGAGCAGTGTTTGTAGCAATGGATCAGGCGGAGAGCGTAGTCAGAAGGCAGGCCGAGGTCGGTTCACAGGAGAGCAGTGTTTGTAGCAATGGATCAGCAGAAACACTTGACTAAAGGCTTGGAGCTCAATAATCTCACAATGACACACCCACAGGGCCAGGTTTATATAGGGTGTGTAATTGGCAATCAGAGGCCCAATCAAAAGAGCACTAGGTGTAGCTAATCAGGAAGAACAGTCAATGGTATCAGGGTTCAGCAAGGAACTTCGCAGCCAGCAGAATAGCTCAGATGGTAGAGCTGCTGGCCAGTGGACAAGAGGTACTGGGTTAGACTCCTGACACATCCTCTGCTCCTTAGGCCTCTTTCACACTTCCAGCGGGCGCCTGACGGCGCCCCCGGCATTTTGCCGCAGCGCCGCATCAGAAAACCTGATGCACCGCCGGCGGCCGCATGCGTTTTTTTGCCGGATGTTTCTGATGCTTGGAGACATCAGAAACCATCCGGCAAAAACAAAAAACGTTACATGCAGCGTTTTGTCCGGCCGCCGCAATGTACATTTGCGCCGCATCCGGACAAAACCGCATGCAACGCATTGACATGCGGCGCCATCCGGCGCTAATGCATGTCAATGCGAAAAATGCTGCATGCGGCACATCAGATTTTCTGATGCGGCACTGCAGCAAAATGCCGGGGGCGCCGTTAGGCGCCCGCCGGAAGTGTGAAAGAGGCCTAAACGCTGCCCCCGCTCTACTGTGTCCTTCTGCTCTGTCCGCCTCCCCACTCACACACAGTCCCAGTAAGCGAGCACCTTCCCTCAGCTTTTATGGCTGTCTGAGGAGGATACTGTCTGCTGAGCTGTGTAATCTTATCCTGTGTGATACTGTCAGCTGAGCAGTGTATCTAATCATCCTGTATAATACTGTGCTGAGCCGTGTATCTAATCCTTTAGAGAGAAACTCGGCACACCAAGGGATAAAGAATATCCAATGTGAAATTTTAATAGCAAACAGTTCATACAATAGACGTTTCGGTCTAATTGACCTTCATCACAGTACCAAATGTACTGCAGTTTGATTAGAAGACATACTCTCACTTGGCCAATAAGCCCCGTTTCAGTAGAGCTGGTGGAAAGGATAAGGTACAATCGGTGCTGAGTGCGCCCGGCTATGAAGCTTTGGACACGGTGTCCACCGCTTGCCCCATGTGCTCAGTGTTATGAAGGTCATTTAGACCAAAACATCTATTGTATGTACTGTTGCTATTAAAATTTCACATTGGATATTCTTTATCCCCTGGTGTGCCGAGTTTCTCTCTAATTGACACAGGGTTAGGACCCTACTCGTGAACCCTTTCACACGGTTGTGCTATAGCGTTATTGTATTCTGGTGTATCTAATCCTATCCTGTGTGATACTGTCAGCTGAGCCGTGTATCTAACCTTTTGTGATACTGTGCTGAGCCGTGTATCTAATCCTATCCTGTGTGATACTGTCTGCTGAGCCATGTATCTAATCTTATCCTGTGTGATACTGTCTGCTGAGCCATGTATCTAATCTTATCCTGTGTGATACTGTCTGCTTGAGCCATGAATCTAATCCTATCCTGTGTGTTACTGTGTGCTGAGCCGTGTATCTAATCTTATCCTGTGTGATACGTGCTGAGCCATGTATCTAATCCTATCCTGTGTGTTACTGTGTGCTGAGCCGTGTATCTAATCTTATCCTGTGTGATACTGTGCTGAGCCTTGTATCTTATCCTCTCCTATGCACTCCTCTCCCCCCTGCATGTCTCTCTCCATGGGTCGCTCTCCCTTCTGCATGTTTCCCCATGGCTCGCTCCAGGGGTGGGATTCAAATTTTTAACAACAGGTTCTGTGTTTGTGCGTCGGAAAACCACACCCATTTTAAGTCACACCCATTTTTAAGCCACACCCATTTTTAAAGCCACACCCATTCACACACACTTTTCCTAAAAAAAAAAAGTAGGGGCGCAGTCAGTTGAAAAACAATAAATTGGAATGAGATCAGAACAGTGCACATTCTGGCCAGCGGCTCTCCTGACCCGAGTGTGACAGCTGCATATATTTCTATGCAGCTGTCTCACTTGACTGACCGGCTGGCCAGAATGTGCACTACATTCTGATTAAGAAGTCTCTTTCTAGTCTCATACTGAACTGAAGATTAAACTATAGTATTATGTAGCTGGGACTAAAGCCCCCGTTTCACATTGCTAGCGAGATCTGTGGTGAGTCACTAGTTTTGTGACGCAGCAGCGAGCTCCCCAGCGATATCGCTGTGTGTGACATTCAGCGACGATCAGCCCCCTGCCGGGTATCGCTGATCGTCGCTGAAAGGCCAGGACATTTTTTGATCGCTGGTCTCCCCGCTGACAGGCACGCATCGCTGCGTGTGACAGGCGGGAGACCAGCGATCCGCTGGTAACCAAGGTACACAGCGGGTTTCCAGGCGCGGGTGTGGAGCCCAGCTGTGACTGAATCCATATCTCCCAGAAGGGTGCACTGAAAGAGGATACCACTAGAGGTCATTATACACATACACACACGTACAGCTACCTTAAAGACCACCAGAGGGAGCTGTGTTAGGCATATAAAAAGAAGTTTAGTTTCAGTTTCTAGGGAGTCATCTCAGGGAGTCGTCTCTGAGTCTGAGTTCTGAGCAGCCATCTCAGAGAGCTCAGTCAGTCTGCAGAAAGTGACGTGCAGAGCTGAGGATAGTGAGGCTGCAGAGCTATTCGGTTCCAAGTAAGTGGAGTCTAGTAAGAGTGAAAGAGAAATCACTCCAGCCTAGTCAGAGCTGAATTTAGAAGTGTAGCTCTGTAGAAAGCGTGCCGACGCTTAAAGAGCGGCGAAGAGGCAGCCCACTAACTGCCAGCGTGTGTGATCGTGTAAGGATCCAGGTAGCCGAAGGCGAGTGGAAGTTAATGAGACAGAGGAGCCTTAATAGCTCATCTCAGCAAGAAATACCGGACAACGGGGTCCGAGCCTATAGGGATCTCCACGACCCATTAGGAGAACACCGGAGTTCCTGGAGGACTACAAGTCCCAGGAGTACGTAGCTGGATCAGGAGGACAGAGTCTGGCAAGCAGGACGCTGTGAGCAGAGACTGTGTACTTTCAGAGAGAAGGTCCAATCACAAGATCAGCCAGGTGCAAGACGGAGACCAAGTTAGACCTAGCTACAAGCAGGTCAGGACTTTATTACTAAAAGGCAGAGGACAGGAGGCCATACACCTACCAGTGGAGGAATCTCGATGTGCATCCTTCACCCTACAGTACTCCGGGGAAGTGCCTGCAACATCTACAGTGAGGCCGGAGTCACACACAACCACAAAAAATCGGTCCGTTTTAGACGTCGACAATCGGATCAAAATAAAAACATCACACATCCTTCTGGCATCCGATTTTCCTTCAAAGATGCGATTTAATCGCATGTGTGTGTACCTTGTAACATCCGATTTTCATCCGACTTGCGAGATTTTCTCGCAGGCTTGCAAAACTGACATATAATGGATCCAAAAGAATAGTATTTAAATGCCAAAAGAAAGAATAGATATATACACATAGAGCACATATATATATATATATATATATATATATATATATGTCATTGTGACATATATATATACATATATTTATAGTTCTTACACTTCTACATACTGTTATAGCCGCTAATTCAATTGCCGGCTTCAGTGAAATCACAGAAGCCGACATGAAATGATACATTGTTTCCACACATTTAACCATGTAATTTCATGTATTTTATATATGTTTGAAACATACAATTTCATGAGTATATGTGTGCTAAATTTCAGACATGTAGGGGTTAATTAAAGGTGTAAATTCGTTGAAAAAAAATGCGTGGGCTCCCGCTGTATTTTCTCCACCAGACAGACAAAGCAAGCGAGTGGGGCAGATAATAATAGCCTAGGAGGGTACATTTTTTTTGTGCCCCCCCTGGCTACTAACATCTGCCCCCAGACACCCCAAAAGGGCAAATCTAAATTAGATTCGCCCTTTCTGGCACTTTGCCCGTCTATTCCCATTGCCCTGTAGCGGTGGCGAATGGGTTAATAAGGGGTTAAAATGACCTTGCAATTGAAAGGTCACTTTAAGCCAGGTTAATAATTGATAGCTGTCAATTAGACAACTATCAATTATTAATCCTATTGTATGAAAGAAAAATCAAACACACACAGTTTAATAAAAAATAAGTTTAATTAAATAATCACACAGTTTTTGACCATATTTTATTTTCCTGCTAAAACCATTTCCTGTAATAAAAAAAAAAATAAAAAAGCAAAATTATACTTACCAATCCGATGTACAGTCAGGTCCCACGGTGTAATCCATCAGAAAGGGTTAACAGGTTACAGGTCGCAGAGAGCTAATAATGCTGTCTCAGACCTGTATTCCCCTGAATGAATAACTTCCTCTCCCAGCGAAAGTAGAGGAATAGATTCATGAATGGAGCTTAATTGATTTATTGGCAATTTAACTTTAGTGACCTGACCTAAAGGGAAAGTGGACACAATCAATTAAGCTTCATTCATGAAACACATCCTCTCCTGTCGCCAGGAGAGGAACTTATTCATTCATGAGCTTTGAGCTGAGCATGCAGGATTACTTGCACTGCTTGGCTCAAAGCTAGTTAACCCTTTGTGAAGGATTACAGCGTGGGACGTGACAGATCAGCGGAATAGGTAAGAATAATGTTGTTTTATTTCTTTTTTCTTTATTTTAGGAGATCAATGGCTTCGCACGATTAAGTGTAAAATAAAATATGGTCAAAAAAATGTGTTTTTATTTCATTAAAATTATTTATTCTTAAAGTGTGTGTGTTTTTTTATTTACTTCAATAGGATTAATAATTGATAGTTGTCTAATTGACAGCTATCAATCATTAACCTGCCTTAAGGTCACCTTTCAATTGCAAGGTGACAGTAAGGTGAGATTAACCCATTCTCCACCGCTACAGGGCAATGGGAATAGACGGGCAAAGTGCCAGAAAGGGCGAATCTAATTATAGATTTGCCCTTTCTGGGGTGTCTGGGGGCAGATGTTAGTACCAGGGGGGCACAAAAAAATGCACCCTCCCTGGGCTATTATTATCTGCCCCCACTCGCTTTGCTTTGTCTGTCTGGTGGAAAATACAGCGGGAGCCCACGCATTTTTTTTCAACGAAATTACACCTTTAATTAACCCCTACATGTCTGAAATTTTGCACAAATACACTCATGTAATTGTATGTTTCAAAACATATATAAAAATACATGAAATTACATGGTTAAATGTGTGGAAACAATGTATCATTTCATGTCGGCTTCTGTGATTTCACAAAACCCGGCAATTGAATTAGCGGCTATTACAGTATGTAGAAGTCTAGGAACTATAAATATATGTATATATACATGTCACAATGACATGTATATATATATATGTGTGTTCTATGTGTATATATCTATTCTTTCTAGTCTTTATTAAAGCTGTCAGTGTGATTTTACAGTATAGCCGGGGATGAATTGCCGGCTTTTCTAAAGGACACTGATGCGATTTCATCGCAAGTCACACAGTGTGGTCCGTTTGTAATCCGATTTTTCATCGCTCCCATAGACTTGCATTGGCGATTGTCGACCGACAATCGGTGACAATCGCAGCATGCTGCGATTGTACACGGACGTTTAAAACGGACCACAAAAAAATCTGATACTGGGAGCTGCTCCATAGATTAACATAGGGCAGACTGCAATGCGATATTTCATCGCATTGCAGTCGTCCGATTTTGTCGCCAGTGTGACTCCGGCCTAAAGGTACCAAACTGACTTGTGTGTGTGTCTCCCTTATTATCCCTGACTGCTGGGTCCCCATCTGTCCTGCACTTCTTATACATCTATCTGCCTTGGAGGAATCAGCCTTACTTGTGGAAGGCTTAACATCTAGCTGCACAATATCAACCCTCCAGTGGATCTGCATAGCAGCGCTGGTCATCCTGACCAGGCACCACAAGTGGCGTCACGAATCCCCATATCATTATTCAAGTCACCTGTAAATATCCCCATTAAAGTGAGCGCCCAGGGCACGGACCGAGCTGTGCTACCCGTGACGTTTCCCATAGACATCAACGGGCTCGGTGCCGAGTACCCCATAACCCTGGTGTTGTGCGACTCACGGGGCTGTGCCTAGAAACCCGCTGTGTACCTTGGATACCAGCGCCCTGATGCAGGGCGCTGGTATCCAAGGTACACTGCGGGTAACTAGCGATGTTTACCCGCAGTGTCCTTGTGCTGATCGCTGCCTGAGCTGCCTGTTTGGCAGCTCACCAGCGATCATGTAGCGATACACCAGCGATCCTGATCGTTGTCGGGATCGCTGGTGTATCGCTATGTGAGACCCAGCCTTTACAGTTTCATACCTTCTATCCAGAAATACAAATATACAATAATTAGTGATGAGTGAACGTACTCGGATAAGGTGTTATCTGAGCATGCTCTGGTTCTAACCGAATGTCTTCTGCATGCTCGAAAAATATGTTCCAGTCCACGCGGTTGCATGTCTCATGGCTGTTCGACACCCGCAACACATGCAGGGATTGCCTAACAAACAAGCACATTTGCTCATCAATAATAATAATAATGTATTTATTTCTCTAAGGATAGGGTCACACGACCGTATTTTTGTCTCATCCGAGAAAATCGTCCAGATAAGCTAATCACACTCTGATCGGAGTTTGATCAGAGTGTGCTCACAGCGTGCTCCGATTTTCGCGGATGTGGAGAAGGTGGAAATAAAAAGTTCCCCATCTTCTTCATTCTGTAAAGCTGTGAAAATCAGACTGCATTCAGATGTCATCCGAGTGCAGTCTGATTTTTTTTTTCACGGACTCACTGATTTGCCTGGCTAAGTGCGATCCCATAATCGGATGCAACTCGTGCGTGCTGCCATTTTTTCTTCTGACCAAAATACGATTGTTTGGATCAGCCTAAAGTCGATACTACATAATATCTGAAATAATAAAGTGTGTCTAATATCTAGACAAATGGGGAGATGCTGGAACTTATATTAGTGATTGTAATAATAGAACATATTTATTGTATTACCTGCAGTAATCTCTATAGATCAGATGCCAATATGCAATGCTGGGACTTACAGTTCCCCCCACCACTGCATGTACAGTAACTAAGGTACGATATAGGTATTACTGTCATCTTTATAAAGTAGACCGTATAAAAAGCCGCAGGATGTAAATGTGACTCTATACACCTGGGTACATACAAGTGGATTGCAAGCTTCTCGGTAATAATGTCTAAAGGGTATGCCACACTAAACAATATCGCTAACGGGATCGCTAAAAAACGTCACTATTTAGCGATCCCGTTAGCGATATTGTTCAGGGGCGGCAGCTTCCAGCGACGAGCTTCCCTGTGATCTGCTCGTCGCTGGAATCGTTCCGGACCCTATTTCATCGCTGGCGCCCCGCTGGGTAAGTATCTTATCGCTGTGTGGCACCTTTTCTTAGCGATTTAGCGGTACTTTTGTACCGCTAAAGTCGTTAAGAAGATCGCTAACGCGATAGCGTCTTTAAAACTATATCGCTAAATGCGATCGAGATCGCTAGCGGATTGTTTTAGTGTGGCAGTACCTTAAGAAGGCACCAGGATCTGGGAGCTGGTGGTCTTCTCCAGCTAGGTGGCTTTCTACAGCTGTGCCCTACAGACAGCTCTGAGCATAGACCTCCAGCTCTCCAGAGAAGAAGACAACACAGGGGCTAGAAGAACTGCTCTTCCATGGAGGCCTTACGACTCTGACCGGCGTCTATCTATCATAGATAGACGCCGGTCAGACCACCTCAGTCCACACAGACACACTCCTCCAGCTCCACTCCAGGGCCCAGGCAGCGCCACAGCTCAGCTCACACAGTACCTCTCTCCTCTCCGGCCCGCCTCGTGACTAAAGAAGATGGCCGCGCCGCTACCCAATCGCCGCACTGCAGAGATCAGTCCGCGGGGGCCGGGGCTGGCGGGTGTTTTGCGGCGCTGCAAGCTGGCTGCAAAATAGTACCGGACATGGGCGACCCAGGATCAAAACTAGGGGGGGCAAGGCAATGTCGCATCTTATACAGTTACATCATATACACTGTACATTTCCTGCATATTAGGTATGGAGCATTAGAACTGTTGTATATTGTATAATACAGCAGTGTATGCGACACTACGCTGTAATACCATATATTATACATGGCAGTCGCGCTCATGTCAGGAGCGGTACCAGCAAGTCGAGGATTGCAATGCGATCCTCGCATGAGTTATAAGGCCGTCTGTCTATGCTCTTGTTATAATAATACTGAAATATTAATCTATTATTAAAGTAAATTTGGAGCTCACAATAAAAAAAAGCCCCCTACCTCCCTGTCCCCCACCCACCCCAACAGCTCATCGTCTCACATGCACCCCTTAGTGTTCTGTCCCACTGACCCCCACAATACCCCCATCCTCTTACATTCAACCCCAGTGACCTGTCCACCCTCCCTCACAATACCCCATCCTCTCACATCAACCCCCGTGCGCCAGCCCCCACAATATCCCCATCCTCTCACATTAACCCCCCCAGTGCCCTAGCCCCCACAATACCCCATACTCTTACATTCACCCCCCGTGCCCTGTACCCCTCCCCCACAATACCCCATCCTCTCACATTAACCCCCCAGTGCCCTAGCCCCCACAATACCCCCATCCTCTTATTCACCCCAGTGCCCCGTACCCCCCCCCACAATACCCCCATCCTCTCACATTAAACCCCCCCGTGCCCTAGCCCCCACAATACTCCCATCTCTTATTCACCCCAGTGCCCTGTACCCCTCCCCCACAATACCCCTCCTCTCACAATTAACCCCCCCAGTGCCCTAGCCCCCACAATACCCCCATCCTCTTTCATTCACCCCAGTGCCCTGTACCCCTGCCCCACTGTACCCCCATCCTCTCACATCCCCCCACAGTGACCATGACATGCCTGAGCAGAATGAATGTAATAAATTCCTCCCCTCTTACCATGAAGCTGCAGGCAGTGGCTGAGGCAGGAGCAGGAAGTGTCCAGTGTCTGACACAGAGGGCACTAGGGCCCAGTGTGGCTGAGACAACCAGATCCTGCAGGGCAGAAAGTGAAACTACAGCTGCTGCAGCCAGGAAGGAAGGAAGAAGCTCCTCTCTGGTGATACGCAGCTCCGTGCACTGCGCACATTACTCCATGGTACCGGATCACCGCTCTGATTCTCCCCCGTTCGGGGGAAACCGCTGCTTTTTGAACAACCGGTTCCATCGACCCGGGGAAAACCGGCTGAATCCCACCCCTGGCTCGCTCTCCCTCCTCTGCACTCTCTCTCCCCATGGCTCGCTCTCCCTCCTCTGCACTCCTCTCTCCCCATGGCTCGCTCTCCCTCCTCTACACTCCTCTCTCCCCATGGCTCTCTTTCCCTCCTGCATGTCTCTCCCCATGGATCGCTCTCCCTCCTGCTTGTGTCTCCCCCCTGGGTCACTCTCCCTCCTATGCACTCCTCTCCCCACATGGGTCGCTCTCCCTCTATGCACTCCTCTCCCCACATGGTCGCTCTCCCTCCTATGCACTCCTCTCCCCACAGGGTCGCTCTCCCTCCTATCACTCCTCTCCCCCCTGCATGTCTCTCTCTCCCTCCTATATGACGGTATTATATGTGATCTGTATGGTGGTGTATTGTTTGATCAGTATGGTGGAATTATGTAAGAAATATATGACGGTATTATATGAGAACTATATTGTGGGGTTGTGTCATCTATTGGCAGTATTATGTGAGAATTATATGGGGGTTTTATGTTGATCTATATGAAGGTATGTATGTGATCTACATGACGGTATTGTGTGCGATCTACATGACAGTATTTTGTGTGATCTACATGACGGTATTGTGTGAACTAGAGCGAATACAAAGGAGGAAACAAAATTAATAAAGGGGAAAGGGGGAAATACAATACCTAGAGATTAGTAAAATTAGGATTATTTGTTTGGAAAAAAAGATTATGTTTTTGGCCTTGCTTGCTAACAATATGGCGGTATTATGTGTGATCTATATGGTGGTATTGTTGTGTGATTTTTATGACAGTATTATGTGTGATCTATATGACGGGATTATGTGGGACTACATGACGTTTTGTGTGTGATCTATATGACGGTATTGTGTGAACATAGATCGAATTCAAAGGAGGCAACAAATTAATGAAGAGGATGGGGGAACCACAATACCCCGAGAGATTAGTTAAAATTAGGATTATTTAGTCTGGAAAAAAGATGACGTTTTTTTTGGCCTTGCTTGCTAACTATATGGCGGTATTATGGTGATCTATATGGTGGTATTGTGTGCGAACTGTATGACGGTATTATAAATCCAAAAAGCACTGGAAGCATATAGCCAAAAATACAACTCTTTATTGAAAAAGCTATACAATAAAGAACAATTAACAAGAAAAAATAATGTAAAAACGGGATGTATATCCAGTATGCTCCATAGGTACATATACAAATTGTGACAATAAGCGTCTATAAGATCTGTTGTCTAAAGTATATAGTATTGTATATCATTGAATATGGTATTTCTATGGAGTTGAGTCCAATATCTAGGATATACATGAACACTGTGCTCTATAGCAGATACTGCATAGAAGCATGCTACAGACTCAATTATACTATATATAGTAGCCTATAACCTAGCGAAATACACAGTGATTTAGAATAAAAATGACCATAGTTTATAATGACATAGTGTCACTTGAATTTTTATCTCTTGAATAATATGCAAACACTGTGCATGCCCACTAATAAATGGTATAAGATGTCTCAATATTATATGATACCATGCATTGAAATTTAGAACATATAGTAATGTGCTTGTAGTTACTATAATAAGGCATTATTCATAACGACATAATGTCAAGTGATTAATATAAAATTTAATGCCTATCAAGCCAATATAGCAGGACACTTATGATGGAAATCCTAAAAAACTCCATGCAAGTATACATGATAAAACAGACTGAGCCCAAACATATAGACCTTGGTAGGAGCCTGGATTCCCCGACGCGCGTTTCGCGTTAGCTTCGTATTGGGGGATGTGTGAGATGTAGTGTCAGTTACAATGTGCCCTTATATATCCGTTGCAGCCATAAAATTTGCCGGCTTAATGTCCCACATGTGAGAGAAATCGCCCGACCTCCAGCGTGTGACTACCATGGAGGTGCCCCCGCCAGCCGTGCAGCCACTTCCCATCCGACACGTCAGAATGGGAGGAACCTGCTACGGACCCGGCTGGACGCACCTCCATAGAAAACGACCGCACCACAGGATTGCGTCGCCAGCTGCCGGGCCACGCCCCGTCCGATGTGTCAGGCAGAGGGGCGGTGCCACAGCGATCTGACGAAAGCATCCGAGCGATGCTTTGCTGGAAACGCTGAGCGATACAACACATGTGAGCGCATATAGATAGTTTACTAAATAACACAGTAATATGTGCAAATAATACAGGCCAGTATATGGATTTTCTAATGACTGTTAAAAAGATATATTCGGGCAAAATATGACATAATTTACAAAGAACTTATACGATTTCCAATTTGTGTATATATATAAATATCTCTAATGTCCCCAAAAAAATACAAAACAAAACGTGAAACAAAATGAAAAAAAATCAAAATAACAAAAATAACACCATATGGTCACACATTGCATTATGACCATATCTATGAGGTTGTGGATGTAAACGATACTTAGGGAAAAGGTCCCAAGGGTCCATAAATTTTTCTTTTCCTCTATCTTCCCTAAGGTTATAAATCCACCGAATGAAATAAATTGATTGAAGTTCGCATTCTATTTCCATGGATATGGGCATTCAAACTCAAGGACTTTATACCCCGTCAAAACATCCATTTGCCTCACCAAAAAGATAACATATATACAATAACCAATGAAAACTGAAAAAGATTTTTAAGGACAAAGAATAAATAAATAAACAAATAAAATTAATAAAAAAAATTTAAAAAAAATCATAGAAAGGGGAAAAACCAGAACCCATTGAGTCCTTCTGGTTGAAGAAACCTTATTCTAAAGATCCTTGTGTTTCTATTGACCAATTTCTTTTTCAAATTTCCTCCCTGTTATCCCAAAGATTTTGTCTAGCCTATTACTTTGAGCATTTGGTTGGAGTCATAACATTTAAAATGCTGGGTATGGTTCAAAAAGGGGGAACGTATCTCTTCTCGGCATTTTTTGTCCTATAATGTTCTCTGACCTAATTTTTAGGGTCTGGAGGTCATGCCCACATTAAATTTAGCGCACGGGCACCGGCTTAATAAATTACCCAGAAATTACAAGTAATTGCGAGTTTATCTGAATGTTTATTACATCATGGAGTCAAAAGAAAGGCACGGTCATATTGGGCCACAAATGCCGAATTGATGGGGAAAAAGCCCCACTTTGGCCTATGGTCCAAAATTTTTCTGATTTTTGACCCAAGTAGTAGTACCAGGTTGTCTTGAGTTGTTTGACCTCCCAAACAAGGGGGGGAAATTTTGAAAAAATTTTCTTAATTTTTCTGTTAGAAGTAATGGCCAGTATTTTTCTAGGGCTTTTTTACTTCCCCCATTTGTCATTTTAGGTGGATTAAATCTCACCTTTTGCGCCCACCTTTTATTTTAGGTTTAACAAATATTCCGTCTATGTTTTGGCCCTTTTTATCCCCCTTCTGATGCTTCTTTGAAACCTTTACAGGAATTTGAACAGTCAGTTATTTGTTCTTCAAAGGTTCCTCACTTACCCTCCTTAAAAATTGGCCATTGGAATGCCCCTATTAATATTTTGGGTGTGAGGAGGTGGCAGAGATGGGGGTTTACCGCGGTTTCCTTCCGATTACGTTTTTGTAAAAGGCCTTTTTGCCTTTTTAATTAAAAATTCGAGAAAATCAATACTGGTCTGGAAAATTTTGCACGTCAATCTAATTTGGAAATTGTTGTTTCAAATTTTCCAAAAAAACGAGAAGGTCCTGCTCTGTCCCCTGCATATCTGAGTACATCAACTATAACCTACCCAGGCGAACCCCCGATAAATGCAATTGGATTGGTGAGGAAAATTCCCCGTTCCCACAAACCCAAAAAGAGGTTGGCGTATGAGGGGGCAAATGCGCCCCCCATAGCCCCTCTTTCTGTAGGTAAATGTTCTCCCTGAACAGAAAAAAAATTGGTGTTCAATGCAAATTTGAGTGTTTATAACAAACTAAGCCGGCCCATCAACTCCCAACATCATTAAGTAATTTTAACAGCTTGTAACCTCCCATTTGATACATGTAACAAGATTCTACAATCGAAAGACCAACCAAATTTCCTATTAAGGGGATCCCCTCAATCTTCTTGGGGGACACACCCTGCCCTAACATATTAGGAAGGCCAAACTATGGGATTTAAATAGATCTAAGTATTTTGATGATTCGCCAACTCCATTGCCGAACAGGGGCGAGTAGATCAAAGGTGGCATTGGTGTAATCTATAGGGGTATTATGTGTGAACACTAAACAGTATTATCGCAGATAGGGACCCATTTTAGGGGCTTAGGCCGGCCGCGGTGATAGAGGGGGCAGCAGACCTCCATTAGTGAGTCAGGGGAGGGCGGTGGGCAGCTGAAGAAAGGGGTTCATTTTTATTTTACTATATGGCTAAATTTCGCTCCACCAGCCTCCTCCCAGCGTCACCCCGGACTGAGCCTGCACCACCTTTCCACATCCCAGGACGGTGGAGAAACAATCGAGGAGGGGAATGGGGTCTTTCATGCAAAGTCTGGATCAAAAACAGGCCATCAATCACAGAAAGTTTCCTTGATTTCTGTGCAGCGACAAGAAACGTTTTACCATATGATGGAAACAGCGCTCCATGTAAATCCCTGGCACCAAACAATGCCCTCCTAGACCAGCACACTGCACTCCTGAAATATCTTGGCTATCCCCTGCTTCCAAATTTTGCTCTGCCTCCTCGGTGACGTCTACTTGTCGTATAACGGTTAGGCCGACGTCCCGCCCTTTTTGCCAGGCAGGGACGCTTTTCCCCCGCAACAGCGTCCTCTGCCAGGCAGGGACGTCGCCCCCCCTTACCCGCGTCAGCGTCCCCTTCCGTCCGGGGCCGCGCGCCCTTCCCTGCTTCTGGACTTAGGGCCGCCCGCCGCTCCCCCGCTCTTAAAGGGCCGCGCCATTTTTCAAAAAGGTCCCCGCCAATGCCGGAGGACTCCACCCTAAAAAAGTACTGAAGGTTCTATTTATATTCCAAACTCAGTTTGTTTCACCATTTTCCTTCTTGTTTTTGCTGCAGATCTTGCCCCAGTCAAAATGGTTTCCAGCTTGCATGTTCCCCCCCCTGATCTCCTCCTTTGCTTCTTAACAGCCACATACAATCAGGCTTCAGAATTAGCCGCAGTGAACCTGTGACTTGATCCTGTAAGCCTTGACCTTGACTCCAGCTATTCCTATGAGGAACCTGAAGCACTTGTGGACTTGAACCCTGCTCTTTGAAAGACCACTTTGCATGGACTTACGGTAACAGAGAAGAAATCCTGAATCTGTATTGGAGAGTGATTGCTGAGCTTGGATTACTTGGCCTGCTGTGTCCCTGTTTTCTATTCTGCAAACTGTTGCATTTCGCCAACTTAGAAGAATAAGACTTTTCATATCAAACTGTGATCCTGGTTTCATCGCACCCCAACCAAGACGCATATGAACTTACACAACATTACAAGTACTTCCTCTTTAATGGAGTGCCAGAATGTTGTTTTTGCCTGTTTTACTCTGCTTCAGCCCTCAGTGCCGTTACCATTCCCCGTTTCCTGCCCGTTTGCTGTCTGTAACCTCCGCAAGCCACTTGGAGGTTCGGCCTCACATGGGTGACCATACTATTCCAAGACCTCCCTGCCACTTGGGAGCGCCATCTCCTCGATGCAGCCCTACCAAGGTCCGGACCGTCACATGCGGTGACCCTCGGCTAATCCAAACTCTGCCTGCTCATTGGGAGCGCTCATCTGCCTTGACTGCAGCCCTCCCGGAGGTCCGGACCACTCTGCCCTCGGCTAAACCAAGATCTCGCCGCCTCACTTGGGTCATCTGCCATCTGACTGCACCCTACCCGGGGTTCGGAACCACACCGGTGACCCGGCTATACCAAGACTCTCGCCGCTCACTTGGGAGCATTCATTGCCACCGCCCTACCACCGGGGGCTCCACCCTCAGGTCGTATAACCTCCGTCTTTCCAGAACGCCCCTCATTGCCGTGACCCCCCTACTTATCCAAGACTGCCCCGGTTCACTTGCCCGGTCCCTGCCTACCTACCAGAGACTGCCCCGGCATTGGGACCCCTGCCTGTTTAACCCAAGACTGCCCCGGTCACTTCCTGACTACCTGTCCGTTATCCAAGCGCCCCGTCATTCCGTGACACCTCCGTATATCAAACTGCCCCGCTCACTGCCGTGACACCTTCCGTTTATCCAAGACTGCCCGGTCACTTGCCGTGA
>JARQOD010009980.1:0-29088 GCA_033576555.1 Oophaga sylvatica
ATTTTAACCCCCCCATTACATCCAAAATTCACCCGGGGTGAATCCACCCACCATTACTCCAATAATACAACGGGCAAACAACCCCTATTTCATCCAAAATGACCCTGGACAATACCCCCCCCCAAAAAAACCGGGGGCCCCCCAAAAAAAATGCACCCGGGATGAAACCCCCCAAAATTAGTCCAAAAAACACCCGGGGACGAAACAAACCCCAAATTCGCCAAAAAGCACCCCGGCGAAACCACCCAAATTACGCAAAAATGCACCCGGGACGAAACCCCCCCACATTACGTCCAAAAAAAGCCCCGGGACGAAAACCCCCCCCATTAAGTAAAAAAATGCACCCGGGACGAAACCACCCCCATTTTGTCCAAAATCATCCGGGACAACCACCCTCCATTACGTCCAAAAAATTTATCCGGGACAAACCCCCTCCTTTTGTCCAAAAAAGCACCCGGGGCAAACAACCCAAATTACATCCAAAAATGCAACCGGGAAAGAAAACCTCCCCTTTACGTCCCCAAAAATGCACCCGGGACGAAACCACCCAACATTACGTCAAAAAATGCACCCGGGAAAAACACCCCCCATTACGCCCAAAAAAGCATCCGGGACGAAACCCCCCTCCATTACGTCCAAAAAAACCCGGGACGAAAAAACCCAAATTACGTCCAAAAATGCACCAGGAACGAAAACACCCCCCATTAACGTCAAAAAATCACCTGGGGCGAAACCACCCAACATACGCAAATAAAAAACCCCGGGACAAAACCCCCCCCCCATTACATCCAAAAAGATCCGGGACAAACCACCCTCCATTTCCCAAAAATCCCCGGACGAAACAACCCAAAATTCATCAAAAATGCACCCGGGAAAGAAAACCCCCCCCCATTTCGCCCCAAAAAGCATCTGGGACGAAAACCCCCCCATTACGTCCAAAATTTACCCGGGACAAACCCCACCCCAAAATTTCGTCCAAAAAGAACAGGGACGAAACCACCCCCCCCAATTACTCCAAAAATATCCGGACGAAACCCCCCCCATTACGTCCAAAAATGCACCCCGGGGGAAAAAAAACCCAAATTACATCCAAAAAAGCACCCAGGACAAACAACCCAAATTACATCCAAAAAACTTCCCGGGAAAAAAACCACCCCCCAAAACGGGAATAATCATCCCGGGGCAAAACCAAACCCAAAAACGCCCCAAAAAGTACCCACGAAAGCACCCCCCCTTCATTCAAAAAATTTCACACGGGACAAAAACCACCCCCATTACATCCAAAAAATTTACCCGGGGTAAGTCACCCACCGTTACGTCCCAAAAATACACACGGGCAAACAACCCCCTATTTTGTCCAAAAAAGCACCGGGACAAAACCACCCCCCATTTCGAAAAAAGCCCCGGGGCGAAACCCCCCCCACCATTACTCAAAAAAGCCCCGGGGTGAAAACCCAAATTTAATCCCCAAAGAGCTCTCGGGGGGGGGAACGAAACCACCCCATTTCGTCCAAAAAAAGCATCAAGACTAAACCCCCCCCCATTACTTCCAAAAAAGCACCCGGACGAAAAAAACACAAATTACATCCAAAAAGCACCCGGGAGAAGCCCCCCACCGTTACGTCCAAAAATTCCCCACGGGGCGAAACAACCCCTATTTTGCCAAAAAAGCACCCCGGGGGCAAAACCCCCAAAATTTTCGTCCAAAAAAGCACCCGTAGAAACTTCTCCCCCTTACGTCAAAAAATGCACCCGGGGTGAAACCACACCCCATTAAGCCAAAAAATGCACCCGGGGCAAACCCACCCCCATTACAACCTAAAATTTACCCGGGGTGAAGCCACCCACCATTACGTCCAAAAATAAACACGGGTCGAAACAACCCCCATTTCACCAAAAATGCACCCGGGGAATACACCCCAAATTTTTTGTCCAAAAAAACCCCGGGATGAACCACTCCCCTTACTCCAAAAAAGCACCCGGGATGAAAACCCCCCAAAATTATGTCCAAAAATACACCAGGACGAAACAAACCCAAAAAACGTCCAAAATGACCCTACGAAACCACCCAAATTACGTCCAAAAATGCCCCGGGACAAACCACCCCACATTACGTCCAAAAAAACACCCGGACAAAATCACTCCCCCTTTAATAAAAAAAAGCACCCGGGACAACCCCCCCCTATTTCGTCCAAAAATGCATCCGGGGTGAAACCCCCCTCCATTACTCCAAAAATGCATCCAGGGCAACCACCCCCCATTACGTCCAAAAATGCACTCGGGACAAAACCACCCCCCCTTTCGTCCAAAAAAGCACCAGAGACGAAACCACCCCCCATTACGTCCAAAAATGCACCCGGGACGAAACAACACAAATTACATCCAAAAATGCACCCGGGATGAAGCCACCCACCGTTACGTCCAATTATCACACGGGTCGAAACAACCCCTATTTCGTCCAAAAATGAACCTGGGACAAAACCACCCAAATTACGTCCAAAAATGCACCCGTGACGAAACTACTCCCATTACGTCAAAAAAATGCACCCGGATGAAACCACACCCCATTACGTCCAAAAATGCACCCGGGTCGAAACCACCCCTATTACATCCTAAAATTCACCCGGGATGAAGCCCCACCATTACGTCCAATAATAAACACGGGTCGAAACAACCCCCTATTTCATCCAAAAATGCACCCTGGACAATACCACCCAAATTACGTCCAAAAATGCACCCGGATGAAACCACTCCCATTACGTCCAAAAATGCACCCGGGATGAAACCACCCAAATTATGTCCAAAAATACACCAGGGGCGAAACAACCCAAATTACGTCCAAAAATGCACCCGGTACGAAACCACCCAAATTACGTCTAAAAATGCCACCCGGGACGAAACCACCCACATTACGTCCAAAAATGCACCCGGGACGAAATCACTCCCCATTAAGTAAAAAAATGCACCCGGGACGAAACCACCCCCTATTTCGTCCAAAATGCATCCGGGACGAAACCACCCTCCATTACGTCCAAAAATGCATCCGGGACAAACCACCCTCCATTACGTCCAAAAATGCACCCGGGACGAAACAACCCAAATTACATCCAAAAATGCAACCGAACGAAATCACTCCCATTACGGCCAAAAAATGCACCCGGGATGAAGTCACCCACCGTTACGTCCAATAATACACACGGGTCGAAACAACCCCCTATTTCGTCCAAAAATGCATCCAGGACAAAACCACCCACCATTACGTCAAAAAATGCACACGGGACGAAACCACCCACCATTACATTCAAAAATGCACCCGGGACGAAACCACCCCCCATTACGGCCAAAAATGCATCCGGGACGAAACCACCCAAATTAAGTCCAAAAATGCACCCGGGACGAAACCACCCCCATTTCGTCCAAAAATGCACCAGAGACGAAACTACCCCCCATTACATCCAAAAATGCACCCGGGACGAAACAACACAAATTACATCCAAAAATGCACCCGGGATGAAGCCACCCACCGTTACGTCCAATTATTCACACGGGTCGAAACAACCCCCTATTTCGTCCAAAAATGCACCTGGGACAAAACCACCCAAATTACGTCCAAAAATGCACCTGTGACGAAACTACTCCCATTACGTCAAAAAATGCACCCGGGATGAAACCACCCCCCATTACGTCCAAAAATGCACCCGGGACAAAACCACACCTGTTGTGAATTGGCTTGAGATTAGTTCTGAGCAGAGGCTCCCTCTGGTGGTTACAAGCGGTGCTGGTCTGTCCAGTGGAGATTGTGAGGATTGGGAGTCAGGTGTTACTGACTGGTCTTATATAAGGGAGTCACCTTCCCATCAGGGTTGCCGGTGATCAATTGTTCTGGTCTCAATCCTTGAATCCTGTTTCCCTTGTAGCCTGCTGTGTCGTGTCTGCATCTCCTGCTATCAGATAAGACATTTTCTTCTTTTTGTTTTTGTGCTTGATTTTTGCATTTTGTCCTGCACTTCTGTGGGGGCCTTCAGGGTCCCCTCTGGGGGCTTTTGCCCTCTCAGTTTAGTTCAGCCACTGATGTTTGTACTTTTGCTTTTTACAGTTTTTTTCAGTGGCTGCTGTTTTGATTTTGTTACACCAGAGAGCTAATTTAGGTGGTAGAGGTCGTGTGATCGCTAGAGTTGAGCGATACTTTCCGATATCCTAAAGTATCAGAATCGGAATGGTATCGCCGATATCACTAAAATATCGGCGATACCCGATACCGATACCGGAAGTCCCATGTAAGTCTATGGGAACAAAATATCGCAACTAAAAAAAACCCATTCTTTCCTTGTAAACACTAAATATACACACATAGAATACATATATATATATACATGTCATTGTGACATATATATATACATATATGTATAGTTTATACACTTCTACATAGTAAAATATCCTCTCATTCAATTGCCGGGTAAAGCCGGCTTCAGTGAAAAGACAGAAGCACCCGACATGAAATGACACTTGGTGTACATAGGGTTAACCATGTCTTTTCATGTCGTTTGCTATCTGATTTGCACAAACAATTAAATCAGACTATGTGTGCAAAATTTCACACCTGTAGGGGTTAATTAAAGGTGTAAATTCGTTGTAAAAAAAACGGACTTTTTTGCTACGAATTTACACCTTTAATTAACCCCTACAGGTGTGAAATTTTGCACACATAGTCTGATTTAATTGTTTGTGCAAATTAGGCTGGAGTCACACACAACCACAAAAAATCGGTCCGTTTTAGACGGTCGACAATCGGATCAAAATAAAAACATCACACATCCTTCTGGCATCCGATTTTCCTTCAAAGATGCGATTTAATCGCATGTGTGTGTACCTTGTAACATCCGATTTTCATCCGACTTGCGAGATTTTCTCGCAGGCTTGCAAAACTGACATATAATGGATCCAAAAGAATAGTATTTAAATGCCAAAAGAAAGAATAGATATATACACATAGAGCACATATATATATATATATATGTCATTGTGACATATATATATACATATATTTATAATTCTTACACTTCTACATACTGTTATAGCCGCTAATTCAATTGCCGGCTTCAGTGAAATCACAGAAGCCGACATGAAATGATACATTGTTTCCACACATTTAACCATGTAATTTCATGTATTTTTATATATGTTTGAAACATACAATTACATGAGTATATGTGTGCTAAATTTCAGACATGTAGGGGTTAATTAAAGGTGTAAATTCGTTGAAAAAAAATGCGTGGGCTCCCGCTGTATTTTCTCCACCAGACAGACAAAGCAAGCGAGTGGGGGCAGATAATAATAGCCTAGGGAGGGTACATTTTTTTTGTGCCCCCCCTGGCTACTAACATCTGCCCCCAGACACCCCAGAAAGGGCAAATCTATAATTAGATTCGCCCTTTCTGGCACTTTGCCCGTCTATTCCCATTGCCCTGTAGCGGTGGCGAATGGGTTAATAAGGGGTTAAAATGACCTTGCAATTGAAAGGTCACTTTAAGCCAGGTTAATAATTGATAGCTGTCAATTAGACAACTATCAATTATTAATCCTATTGTATGAAAGAAAAATCAAACACACACAGTTTAATAAAAAATAAGTTTAATTAAATAATCACACAGTTTTTGACCATATTTTATTTTCCTGCTAAAACCATTTCCTGTAATAAAAATAAAATAAAAAAGCAAAATTATACTTACCAATCCGATGTACAGTCAGGTCCCACGGTGTAATCCATCAGAAAGGGTTAACAGGTTACAGGTCGCAGAGAGCTAATAATGCTGTCTCAGACCTGTATTCCCCTGAATGAATAACTTCCTCTCCCAGCGAAAGTAGAGGAATAGATTCATGAATGGAGCTTAATTGATTTATTGGCAATTTAACTGTAGTGACCTGACCTAAAGGGAAAGTGGACACAATCAATTAAGCTTCATTCATGAAACACATCCTCTCCTGTCGCCAGGAGAGGAACTTATTCATTCATGAGCTTTGAGCTGAGCATGCAGGATTACTTGCACTGCTTGGCTCAAAGCTAGTTAACCCTTTGTGAAGGATTACAGCGTGGGACATGACAGATCGGCGGAATAGGTAAGAATAATGTTGTTTTATTTCTTTTTCTTTATTTTAGGAGATCAATGGCTTCGCACGGATTAAGTGTAAAATAAAATATGGTCAAAAAAATGTGTTTTTATTCATTAAAATTATTTATTCTTAAAGTGTGTGTGTTTTTTTATTTACTTCAATAGGATTAATAATTGATAGTTGTCTAATTGACAGCTATCAATCATTAACCTGCCTTAAGGTCACCTTTCAATAGCAAGGTGACAGTAAGGTGAGATTAACCCATTCGCCACCGCTACAGGGCAATGGGAATAGACGGGCAAAGTGCCAGAAAGGGTGAATCTAATTATAGATTTGCCCTTTCTGGGGTGTCTGGGGGCAGATGTTAGTAGCCAGGGGGGGCACAAAAAAAATGCACCCTCCCTGGGCTATTATTATCTCCCCCCACTCGCTTTGCTTTGTCTGTCTGGTGGAGAAAATACAGCGGGAGCCCACGCATTTTTTTTCAACGAATTTACACCTTTAATTAACCCCTACATGTCTGAAATTTTGCACAAATACACTCATGTAATTGTAAGTTTCAAACATATATAAAAATACATGAAATTACATGGTTAAATGTGTGGAAACAATGTATCATTTCATGTCGGCTTCTGTGATTTCACAAAACCCGGCAATTGAATTAGCGGCTATTACAGTATGTAGAAGTCTAGGAACTATAAATATATGTATATATACATGTCACAATGACATGTATATATATATATATATATATTGTGTTCTATGTGTATATATCTATTCTTTCTATTCTTTATTAAAGCTGTCAGTGTGATTTTACAGTATAGCCGGGGATGAATTGCCGGCTTTTCTAAAGGACACCGATGCGATTTCATCGCAAGTCACACAGTGTGGTCCGTTTGTAATCAGATTTTTCATCGCTCCCATAGACTTGCATTGGCGATAGTCGACCCACAATCGGTGACAATCGCAGCATGCTGCGATTGTACACGGACGTTTAAAACGGACCACAAAAAATCTGATACTGGGAGCTGCTCCATAGATTAACATAGGGCAGACTGCAATGCGATATTTCATCGCATTGCAGTCGTCCGATTTTGTCGCCAGTGTGACTCCGGCCTTAGATAGCAAAGGACATGAAAAGACATGGTTAACCCTATGTACACCAAGTGTCATTTCATGTCGGGTCACCCGACATGAAATGACACTTGGTGTACATAGGGTTAACCATGTCTTTTCATGTCCTTTGCTATCTAATTTGCACAAACAATAAAATCAGACTATGTGTGCAAAATTTCACACCTGTAGGGGTTAATTAAAGGTGTAAATTCGTTGTAAAAAAAACGGACTTTTTTGCTACGAATTTACACCTTTAATTAACCCCTACAGGTGTGAAATTTTGCACACATAGTCTGATTTAATTGTTTGTGCAAATTAGATAGCAAAGGACATGAAAAGACATGGTTAACCCTATGTACACCAAGTGTCATTTCATGTCGGGTTCTGCATTTTCACAAAAGCCGGCAATTGAATTAGCGGCTATTATACTATGTAGAAGTGTATGAACTACAAATATAAATATATATATATATATATGTGTCACAAATTCAATGACATGTATATATATATATGAGGTGTAAAAATTGCTGAAAAAAAATGCGTGGGCTCCCGCCCTATTTTCGCAACCAGACAGACAAAGCCAGTGAGTGGGGGCAGATAATAATAGCCCAGAGAGGGACCATTATTTTTGCCCCCCCCCCGGCTACTAACATCTGCCCCCAGACACCCCAGGAAAGACAAATCTATAATTAGATTCGCCCTTTCTGGCACTTTGCCCGTCTATTCCCATTGCCCTGTAGCGGTGGCGAATGGGTTAATATGGGGTTAAAGCCACCTTGCTATTGAAAGGTGACCTTAAGCCAGGTTAATAATTGAGAGCTGTCAATTAGACAACTATCAATTATTAATCCTATTGCATGAAATAAAAATAAAACACACACACTTTAATTAAAAATCATTTTAATGAAATAAAGACACATGTTTTTGACCATCTTTTATTTTACTGCAAAAACCATTTCCTGTAATAAAAATAAAATAAAAAAGCAAAATTATTCTTACCTATCCCATGCACAGTCAGGTCCCACGGTGTAATCCTTCAGAAAGGGTTAATGTTTACTGCAGGGACCGCAGCTAATGCTGCAGCCTCACAGTAAACCCCAAATGAATGAGTTCCTCTCCTGCCTGACAGGAGAGTAAAGGCTGGGTGTCACATAACGATACACCAGCGATCCCGACAACGATTTGCACTTGTCAGGATCGCTGGTGTATCGCTACATGATCGCTGCTGAGCTGCCAAACAGGCAGCTCAGGCAGCGATCTGGGACAGCGACACTGCGGGTAACATCGCTTAAGGGCCCGTCTCACATAGCGATATCGCTACCGAGATCGCTGCTGAGTCACTAGTTTTGTGATGCAGCAGGAGCTCACCAGCGATATCGCTGTGTGTGACATTCAGCGACGATCAGCCCCCTGCCGGGTATCGCTGATCGTCGCAGAAATGTCAGGACCTTTTTTTGATCGCTGGTTTCCCTCTGACAGGCACGCATCGCTGCGTGTGACAGGCGGGAGACCAGCGATCCGCTGGTAACCAAGGTACACAGCGGGTTTCTAGGCACAGCCCCGCGCCTGGAAACCCGCTGTGTACCTTGGTTACCAGCGGATCGCTGGTCTCCCGCCTGTCACACGCAGCGATGTGTGCCTGTCAGCGGGAAACCAGCGATCAAAGGTCCTGACATTTCAGCGACGATCAGCGATACCCGGCAGGTGGGCTGATCGTCACTGAATGTCACACACAGCGATATCGCTGGTGAGCTCGCTGCTGCGTCACAAAACTAGTGACTCAGCAGCGATCTCGGTAGCGATATCGCTATGTGAGACGGGCCCTTAAGTGGAAAGCTTAATTGATTGCTTTCCACTTTCACTTCAGGTCAGCCAGGGACACAATCAGTGACGTCAGAGGGAACTGATTAACAAAAATAGGGGTTCCCTTCGAAAAAAAAATGGCGTGGGGTCCCCCCTATTTTTGTTAACCAGCCAGATGAAGCAGACCGCTGAGGCCTGGATTTTCAGGCTGTTAAGGAGCCAAGATCCATGGACCTTGCCAGCCTGATAATACCAGGCCACAGCAGTCTGCATATCTTGGCTGATTAACAAAAATAGGGGATCCCCTCGAAAAAAATTGGCGTGGGGTCCCCCCTATTTTTGTTAACCAGCCAGATGAAGCAGACCGCTGAGGCCTGGATTTTCAGGCTGTTAAGGAGCCAAGATCCATGGACCTTGCCAGCCTGATAATACCAGGCCACAGCAGTCTGCATATCTTGGCTGATTAACAAAAATAGGGGATCCCCTCGAAAAAATTGGCGTGGGGTCCCCCCTATTTTTGTTAACCAGCCAGATGAAGCAGACCGCTGAGGCCTGGTTTTTCAGGCTGGTAAGGATCCAATATCCATGGACCTTGCAAGCCTGATAATACCAGGCCACAGCAGTCTGCTTAGCTTGGCTGGTTAACAAAAATAGGGGATCCCCTCGAAAAAAAAACGGCGTGGGGATCCCCCCTATTTTTGTTAACCAGCCAAGTAAAATGCAGACTGCTGCGGCCTGGTATTAAAAGACTGTCAAGGCCCATGGATTTTGGCCCTCAACAGCCTGATAATACCAGGCTACAGCAGCCCCACATTTGGCGCATCAAAAGATGTGCCAATTGTGGCACTTTACCCGGCTCTTCCACTTGCCCTGTAGCGGTGGCAAGCGGGGTAATAAGGGGTTATTGTCACCGTTGATTGCACGGTGACAATAAGCCCGGTTAATAATGGAGAGGCGTCAATAAGACACCGATCCATTATTAATCCCAAAGTTATTAAATGTATAAAAAAAAGACACAGCAAGAAAAAAGTATTTTAATGAAATAAAAGAGACAACACAGTTTTCATTTCTTTTATTATACACTCATTCCTGCGACGCCATCGATCTCCTGTAAAAAAAGAAAAAAAACAAACCAACAGTATACCACCTGTCCGACGCAGTCCATAACGATAGTCCCACGACGATCCAGCTCTGCTACATCGCAATGACAGGCAGAGCCTGTCATTGCAACGCAGCACAGCTGATTACCTGCTTCCCCGGCGGTGACGTCATCGGACTGACTGCTTTACGGCCGGGATTACCCAGCAGTCACTGCAGTTATCGCAAGAAACTGCATGTGACCGCCGGGGAAAGATGATGGCGGCCATGAAGCAGTGCAGGACGTGACCGCCGGAGATCTTCTGCCAGGTAAGTGCCGCTGACTCCTGACAGACCCGACCGACGGACACTGACAGTGACAGTGACAATCCCGATTCCGGTATCCGATAAGACGAAAATATCGGAACTCGGAATCGGAATTCCGATACAGCTAATATCGGCCGATACCCGATATTTGCAGTATCGGAATGCTCAACACTAGTGATCGCAGGTGTTTTTGAAATTAGTAGAGTTGGTGCTTTTCAGGGTTTTCTGGGATTGCAGTAAGTACCCTTCCTATCCTTTTCTATTTAGTTAGTTTGGGCCCCAGCGTTTGCTCATACTATTTTCTGTCTGTGTCAGTATTTCTTCTTGTCTAACCGCCATTACATGTTTGGGGGCTTTCTATTATCTTTGGGGTTCTGCTCCGGGGCAGATAGCTTTCCTATTTCTATCTTTAGGTGTAGTTAGTTTCAAAGGCTGTGACGAGGCGTCTAGGACCAACGTAGGAACGCTCCACGGCTGCCTCTAGTTGTGGTGGTTAGTCAGGGTACTGCAATCTCATAGATTCCAACTGCTCTGGTGTATTGCCTTTTTACCTGCACTCCTCAGTTACCGAAACATAACACACACCCCATTACGTCCAAAAATGCACCCGGGTCGAAACCACCCCTATTACATCCTAAAATTCACCCGGGATGAAGCCACCCACCATTACGTCCAATAATACACACGGGTCGAAACAACCCCCTATTTCATCCAAAAATGCACCCTCGACAATACCACCCAAATTACGTCAAAAATGCACCCGGGATGAAACCACTCCCATTACGTCCAAAAATGCACCCGGGATGAAACCACCCAAATTATGTCCAAAAATACACCAGGGACGAAACAACCCAAATTACGTCCAAAAATGCACCCGGTACGAAACCACCCAAATTACGTCCAAAAATGCACCCGGGACGAAACCACCCCACATTACGTCCAAAAATGCACCCGGGACGAAACCACTCCCCATTAAGTAAAAAAATGCACCCGGGACGAAACCACCCCCTATTTCGTCCAAAAATGCATCCGGGACGAAACCACCCTCCATTACGTCCAAAAATTCATCCGGGACGAAACCACCCTCCATTACGTCCAAAAATGCACCCGGGACGAAACAACCCAAATTACATCCAAAAATGCAACCGGAACGAAATCACTCCCCATTACGTCAAAAAATGCACCCGGGACGAAACCACCCTCCATAACGTCCAAAAATGCATCCGGGACGAAACCAACCTCCATTACGTCCAAAAATGCACCCGGGACGAAACAACCCAAATTACGTCCAAAAATGCACCCGGAACGAAATCACTCCCCATTACGTCAAAAAATGCACCCGGGACGAAACCACCCAACATTACGTCAAATAATGCACCCGGGACGAAACCACCCCCCATTACATCCAAAAATGCATCCGGGACAAAACCACCCTCCATTACGTCAAAAATGCACCCGGGACGAAACAACCCAAATTACATCCAAAAATGCACCCGGAACGAAACCACCCCCCATTTCGTCCAAAAATGCATCTGGGACGAAAACACCCCCCCCATTACGTCCAAAAATTTACCCGGGACGAAACCACCCAAATTGCGTCCAAAAATGAACCAGGGACGAAACCACCCCCCATTACGTCCAAAAATGCATCCAGGACGAAACCACCCCCATTACGTCCAAAAATGCACCCGGGACGAAACAACCCAAATTACATCTAAAAATGCACCCAGGGCGAAACAACCCAAATTACATCCAAAAATGCATCCGGGACGAAACCACCCCCCAAAACGTGCAATAATGCATCCGGGACAAAACCAACCAAATTACGTCCAAAAATGTACCCGTGACGAAAGCACCCCCCATTACATTCAAAATTGCACACGGGACGAAACCACCCCCATTACATCCAAAAATGCACCCGGGATGAAGTCACCCACCGTTACGTCCAATAATACACACGGGTCGAAACAACCCCCTATTTCGTCCAAAAATGCATCCGGGACAAAACCACCCACCATTACGTCAAAAAATGCACCCGGGACGAAACCACCCACCATTACATTCAAAAATGCACCCGGGATGAAACCACCCCCCATTACGGCCAAAAATGCATCCGGGACGAAACCACCCAAATTAAGTCCAAAAATGCTCTCGGGACGAAACCACCCAACATTTCGTCCAAAAATGCATCAGAGACGAAACCACCCCCCATTACGTCCAAAAATGCACCCGGGACGAAACAACACAAATTACATCCAAAAATGCACCCGGGATGAAGCCACCCACCGTTACGTCCAATTATTCACACGGGTCGAAACAACCCCCTATTTCGTCCAAAAATGAACCTGGGACAAAACCACCCAAATTACGTCCAAAAATGCACCCGTGACGAAACTACTCCCATTACGTCAAAAAATGCACCCGGGATGAAACCACACCCCATTACGTCCAAAAATGCACCCGGGTCGAAACCACCCCTATTACATCCTAAAATTCACCCGGGATGAAGCCACCCACCATTACGTCCAATAATAAACACGGGTCGAAACAACCCCCTATTTCATCCAAAAATGCACCCTGGACAATACCACCCAAATTACGTCCAAAAATGCACCCGGGATGAAACCACTCCCATTACGTCCAAAAATGCACCCGGGATGAAACCACCCAAATTATGTCCAAAAATACACCAGGGACGAAACAACCCAAATTACGTCCAAAAATGCACCCGGTACGAAACCACCCAAATTACGTCCAAAAATGCACCCGGGACGAAACACCCCACATTACGTCCAAAATGCACCGGGACGAAATCACTTCCCATTAAGTAAAAAAATGCACCCGGGACGAAACCACCCCTATTTCGTCCAAAAATGCATCCGGGATGAAACCACCCTCCATTACGTCCAAAAATGCATCCGGGACGAAACCACCCTCCATTACGTCCAAAAATGCACCCGGGACGAAACAACCCAAATTACATCCAAAAATGCAACCGGAACGAAATCACTCCCCATTACGGCCAAAAATGCACCCGGGATGAAGTCACCCACCGTTACGTCCAATAATACACACGGGTCGAAACAACCCCTATTTCGTCCAAAAATGCATCCGGGACAAAACCACCCACCATTACGTCAAAAATGCACACGGGACGAAACCACCCACGATTACATTCAAAAATGCACCCGGGACGAAACCACCCCCCATTACGGCCAAAAATGCATCCGGGACGAAACCACCCAAATTAAGTCCAAAAATGCACCCGGGACGAAACCACCCCCCATTTCGTCCAAAAATGCACCAGAGACGAAACTACCCCCCATTACGTCCAAAAATGCACCCGGGACGAAACAACACAAATTACATCCAAAAATGCACCCGGGATGAAGCCACCCACCGTTACGTCCAATTATTCACACGGGTCGAAACAACCCCCTATTTCGTCCAAAAATGCACCTGGGACAAAACCACCCAAATTACGTCCAAAAATGCACCTGTGACGAAACTACTCCCATTACGTCAAAAAATGCACCCGGGATGAAACCACCCCCCATTACGTCCAAAAATGCACCCGGGACAAAACCACACCTGTTGTGAATTGGCTTGAGATGAGTTCTGAGCAGAGGCTCCCTCTGGTGGTTACAAGCGGTGCTTGTCTGTCCAGTGGAGATTGTGAGGATTGGGAGTCAGGTGTTACTGACTGGTCTTATATAAGGGAGTCACCTTCCCTTCAGGGTTGCCGGTGATCAATTGTTCTGGTCTCAATCCTTGAATCCTGTTTCCCTTGTAGCCTGCTGTGTCGTGTCTGCATCTCCTGCTATCAGATAAGACATTTTCTTCTTTTTGTTTTTGTGCTTGATTTTTGCATTTTGTCCTGCACTTCTGTGGGGGCCTTCAGGGTCCCCTCTGGGGGCTTTTGCCCTCTCAGTTTAGTTCAGCCACTGATGTTTGTACTTTTGCTTTTTACAGTTTTTTCAGTGGCTGCTGTTTTGATTTTGTTACACCAGAGAGCTAATTTAGGTGGTAGAGGTCGTGTGATCTCAGGTGTTTTTGAAATTAGTAGAGTTGGTGCTTTTCAGGGTTTTCTGGGATTGCAGTAAGTACCCTTCCTATCCTTTTCTATTTAGTTAGTTTGGGCCCCAGCGTTTGCTCATACTATTTTCTGTCTGTGTCAGTATTTCTTCTTGTCTAACCGCCATTACATGTTTGGGGGCTTTCTATTATCTTTGGGGTTCTGCTCCGGGGCAGATAGCTTTCCTATTTCTATCTTTAGGTGTAGTTAGTTTCTCAGGCTGTGACGAGGCGTCTAGGACCAACGTAGGAACGCTCCACGGCTGCCTCTAGTTGTGGTGGTTAGTCAGGGTACTGCAATCTCATAGATTCCAACTGCTCTGGTGTATTGCCTTTTTACCTGCACTCCTCAGTTACCGAAACATAACACACACCCCATTACGTCCAAAAATGCACCCGGGTCGAAACCACCCCTATTACATCCTAAAATTCACCCGGGATGAAGCCACCCACCATTACGTCCAATAATACACACGGGTCGAAAACAACCCCCTATTTCATCCAAAAATGCACCCTGGACAATACCACCCAAATTACGTCCAAAAATGCACCCGGGATGAAACCACTCCCATTACGTCCAAAAATGCACCCGGGATGAAACCACCCAAATTATGTCCAAAAATACACCAGGGACGAAACAACCCAAATTACGTCCAAAAATGCACCCGTACGAAACCACCCAAATTACGTCCAAAAATGCACCCGGACGAAACCACCCCACATTACGTCCAAAAATGCACCCGGGACGAAACCACCCCATTAAGTAAAAATGCACCGGACGAAACCACCCCCTATTTCGTCCAAAAATGCATCCGGACGAAACCACCCCCATTACGTCCAAAAATTCATCCGGGACGAAACCACCCCCATTACATCCAAAAATGCAACCGGAACGAAATCACTCCCCATTACGTCAAAAAATGCACCGGGACGAAACCACCCAACATTACGTCAAATAATGCACCGGACGAAACCACCCCCCATTACGTCCAAAAATGCATCCGGGACGAAACCACCCTCCATAACGTCCAAAAATGCATCCGGGATGAAACCACCCTCCATTACGTCCAAAAATGCACCCGGGACGAAACAACCCAAATTACGTCCAAAAATGCACCAGGAACGAAATCACCCCCATTACGTCAAAAATGCACCCGGACGAAACCACCCAACATTACGTCAAATAATGCACCCGGGACAAAACCACCCCATTACTCCAAAAATGCACCGGACGAAACCACCCCCATTACGTCCAAAAATGCACCCGGACGAAACCACCCCAATTACGTCCAAAAATGCACCCGGACGAAACCACCCCCATTTCATCCAAAAATGCATCTGGGACGAAAACCCCCACATTACGTCCAAAAATACCGGACGAAACCACCCAAATTGCGTCCAAAAATGACCGGACGAAACCACCCCCATTACGTCCAAAAATGCACCGGGACGAAACCACCCCAATTACGTCCAAAAATGCACCCGGGACGAAACAAACCCAAATTACATCCAAAAATGCACCCAGGACGAAACACCCAAATTACATCCAAAAATGCATCCCGGGACGAAACCACCCCCAAAACGTGCAAAATGCACCGGACAAAACAACCCAAATTACGTCCAAAAATGCACCCGGACGAAACACCCCCCATTACATCCAAAATTGCACACGGGACGAAACCACCCCCATTACGTCCAAAAATGCACCCGGGACAAATCAAACCCAACCATTACGTCCAAAAAAACACCGGGCGAAACACCCCCTATTCGTCCAAAAATGCACCCTGGACAATACCACCCAAATTACGTCCAAAAATGCACCCGGGATGAAACCACTCCCATTACGTCCAAAAATGCACCCGGGATGAAACCACCCAAATTATGTCCAAAAATACACCAGGGACGAAACAACCCAATTACGTCCAAAAATGCACCCGGTACGAAACCACCCAAATTACGTCCAAAAATGCACCCGGGACGAAACCACCCCACATTACGTCCAAAAATGCACCCGGGACGAAATCATCCCCATTAAGTAAAAAAATGCACCCGGGACGAAACCACCCCCTATTTCGTCCAAAATGCATCCGGGACGAAACCACCCCATTACGTCCAAAAATGCATCCGGGACGAAACCACCCTCCATTACGTCCAAAAATGCACCCGGGACGAAACAACCCAAATTACATCCAAAAATGCAACCGGAACGAAATCACTCCCCATTACGGCCAAAAATGCACCCGGGATGAAGTCACCCACCGTTACGTCCAATAATACACACGGGTCGAAACAACCCCCTATTTCGTCCAAAAATGCATCCGGGACAAAACCACCCACCATTACGTCAAAAAATGCACACGGGACGAAACCACCCACCATTACATTCAAAAATGCACCCGGGACGAAACCACCCCCCATTACGGCCAAAAATGCATCCGGGACGAAACCACCCAAATTAAGTCCAAAAATGCACCCGGGACGAAACCACCCCCCATTTCGTCCAAAAATGCACCAGAGACGAAACTACCCCCCATTACGTCCAAAAATGCACCCGGGACGAAACAACACAAATTACATCCAAAAATGCACCCGGGATGAAGCCACCCACCGTTACGTCCAATTATTCACACGGGTCGAAACAACCCCCTATTTCGTCCAAAAATGCACCTGGGACAAAACCACCCAAATTACGTCCAAAAATGCACCTGTGACGAAACTACTCCCCTTACGTCAAAAAATGCACCCGGGATGAAACCACCCCCCATTACATCCAAAAATGCACCCGGGACAAAACCACACCTGTTGTGAATTGGCTTGAGATGAGTTCTGAGCAGAGGCTCCCTCTGGTGGTTACAAGCGGTGCTGGTCTGTCCAGTGGAGATTGTGAGGATTGGGAGTCAGGTGTTACTGACTGGTCTTATATAAGGGAGTCACCTTCCCTTCAGGGTTGCCGGTGATCAATTGTTCTGGTCTCAATCCTTGAATCCTGTTTCCCTTGTAGCCTGCTGTGTCGTGTCTGCATCTCCTGCTATCAGATAAGACATTTTCTTCTTTTTGTTTTTGTGCTTGATTTTTGCATTTTGTCCTGCACTTCTGTGGGGGCCTTCAGGGTCCCCTCTGGGGGCTTTTGCCCTCTCAGTTTAGTTCAGCCACTGATGTTTGTACTTTTGCTTTTTACAGTTTTTTCAGTGGCTGCTGTTTTGATTTTGTTACACCAGAGAGCTAATTTAGGTGGTAGAGATCGTGTGATCTCAGGTGTTTTTGAAATTAGTAGAGTTGGTGCTTTTCAGGGTTTTCTGGGATTGCAGTAAGTACCCTTCCTATCCTTTTCTATTTAGTTAGTTTGGGCCCCAGCGTTTGCTCATACTATTTTCTGTCTGTGTCAGTATTTCTTCTTGTCTAACCGCCATTACATGTTTGGGGGCTTTCTATTATCTTTGGGGTTCTGCTCCGGGGCAGATAGCTTTCCTATTTCTATCTTTAGGTGTAGTTAGTTTCTCAGGCTGTGACGAGGCGTCTAGGACCAACGTAGGAACGCTCCACGGCTGCCTCTAGTTGTGGTGGTTAGTCAGGGTACTGCAATCTCATAGATTCCAACTGCTCTGGTGTATTGCCTTTTTACCTGCACTCCTCAGTTACCGAAACATAACACACACCCCATTACGTCCAAAAATGCACCCGGGTCGAAACCACCCCTATTACATCCTAAAATTCACCCGGGATGAAGCCACCCACCATTACGTCCAATAATACACACGGGTCGAAACAACCCCCTATTTCATCCAAAAATGCACCCTGGACAATACCACCCAAATTACGTCCAAAAATGCACCCGGGATGAAACCACTCCCATTACGTCCAAAAATGCACCCGTGATGAAACCAACCAAATTATGTCCAAAAATACACCAGGGACGAAACAACCCAAATTACGTCCCGACCCCACAAAAATGCACCCGGGACGAAACCACCCCACATTACGTCCAAAAATGCACCCGGGACGAAACCACCCCCATTAAGTAAAAAAAATGCACCCGGGACGAAACACCCTATTTCATCCAAAAATGCATCCGGACGAAACCACCCTCATTACGTCCAAAAAATTCATCCGGGACGAAACCACCCCATTACGTCCCAAAAATGCACCCGGGACGAAACAACCCAAATTACATCCAAAAATGCAATCCGGAACGAAATCACCCCCATTACGTCAAAAATGCACCCGGGACGAAACCACCCAACATTACGTCAAATAATGCACCCGGACGAAACACCCCCATTACGTCCAAAAATGCATCCGGGAAAGAAACCACCCTCCATAACGTCCAAAAATGCATCCGGGATGAAACCACCCACATTACGTCCAAATAATGCACCCGGGACGAAACAACCCAAATTACGTCCAAAAATGCACCGGGAGAAACACCCCCATTACGTCCAAAAATGCACCCGGGACGAAACCACCCAACATTACGTCAAATAATGCACCCGGTACGAAACCACCCCCAATTACGTCCAAAAATGCATTTGGGACGAAACCACCCCCATTACGTCCAAAAATGCACCCGGGACGAAACCACCCAATTACGTCCAAAAATGCATTGGACGAAACGCACCCCATTTCGTCCAAAAATGCACCTGGACGAAACCACCCAATTACGTCCAAAAATGCACCGGGACGAAACAACCCAAATTACGTCCAAAAATGCACCTGGACGAAACCCACCATTCGTCCAAAAATGCACCTGGGACGAACACCCCCAAATTACGTCAAAAATGCACCCGGGACGAAACCACCCCCATTACGTCCAAAAATGCACCCAGGACGAAACCACCCCCATTACGTCCAAAAATGCACCGGGACGAAACCACCCCATTAGTACAAAAATGCACCCGGGACGAAACACCCCCATTACGTCCAAAAATGCACCCGGGAGAAACCACCCCCCATTACGTCCAAAAATGCACCGGGACGAAACCACTCAAATTACGTCCAAAAATGCACCCGGACGAAACACCCAAATTACGTCCAAAAATGCACCGGGACGAAACCACCCCCATTTGTCCAAAAATGCACCGGACGAAACCACACCAATTACGTCCAAAAATGCACCCAGGACGAAACAACCCAAATTACTCCAAAAATGTCCGGGATGAAACACCCCAAATTACGTCCAAAAATGACCTGGGACGAAACCACCCCCATTAGTCCAAAAATGCACCGGGACGAAACCACCCCCATTACTTCAAAAAATGCACTCGGGACGAAACCACCCCAATTACGTTCAAAAATGCATTCGGGATGAAACCCCCCCATTTACTCCAAAAATGCACCTGGACGAAACCACCCAATTACGTCCAAAATGCACCGGGACGAAACACCCACAAAATGAAATGCATCCGGGACGAAACAACCAATTACGTCCAAAAATGACCGGGACGAAACCACCCCCATTACGTTCAAAAATGCACCGGGACAAAACACCCCCATTATATCCAAAAATGCACCGGACGAAACCACCCACATTACGTCAAAAATGCACCGGGACGAAACCACCCACTTTACGTCCAAAAATGCACACGGACGAAACAACCCAAATTAGTCCAAAAATGCACCGGGTACGAAACCACCCAATTACATCCAAAAATGCACCCGGGACAAACCACCCCCATACGTCAAAATGCACCGGACGAAACAACAATTACGTCCAAAAATGACCGGACGAAACCACCCCCATTACGTCCAAAATGCACCGGGACGAAACCACCCCCATTACATCCAAAAATGCACCCGGGACAAAACCCCCCATTACGTCCAAAAATCACACGGGTACGAAACAACCCCCATTTCGTCCAAAAATGCACCGGGACAAACCACCCAAATTACGTCAAAAATGCAACCCGGGACAAAACCAATCCATTACGTCCAAAAATGCACCCGGGACGAAACCACCCACAATTAGTCCAAAAATGCATCCGGACGAAACCACCCACATTACGTCAAAAATGCACCCGGACGAAACACCCCATTACGTCAAAAATGCACCCGGGATGAAACCACCCACCATTACATTCAAAATTGCACCAGGACGAAACACCCCCATTACGGCAAAAATGCATCCGGGATGAAACCACCCAAATTAGTCCAAAAATGCACCCGGACGAAACCACCCCCTATTTCGTCCAAAAATGCACCCGGGACGAAACCACCCAAATTATGTCAAAAATGCACCCGGGAGAAACCACCCCATTACGTCCAAAAATGCACCCGGGACGAAACCACCCCCATTACGTCCAAAAATGCACCCGGGACGAAACCACACCCCATTACGTCCAAAAATGCACCCGGGACGAAACCACCCTAATTAAGTCCAAAAATGCACCCGGGACGAAACCCACCCCCCATTTCGTCCAAAAATGCACCAGAGACGAAACTACCCCCCATTACGTCCAAAAATGCACCCGGGACGAAACAACACAAATTACATCCAAAAATGCACCCGGGATGAAGCCACCCACCGTTACGTCCAATTATTCACACGGGTCGAAACAACCCCCTATTTCGTCCAAAAATGCACCTGGGACAAAACCACCCAAATTACGTCCAAAAATGCACCTGTGACGAAACTACTCCCATTACGTCAAAAAATGCACCCGGGATGAAACCACCCCCCATTACGTCCAAAAATGCACCCGGGACAAAACCACACCTGTTGTGAATTGGCTTGAGATGAGTTCTGAGCAGAGGCTCCCTCTGGTGGTTACAAGCGGTGCTGGTCTGTCCAGTGGAGATTGTGAGGATTGGGAGTCAGGTGTTACTGACTGGTCTTATATAAGGGAGTCACCTTCCCTTCAGGGTTGCCGGTGATCAATTGTTCTGGTCTCAATCCTTGAATCCTGTTTCCCTTGTAGCCTGCTGTGTCGTGTCTGCATCTCCTGCTATCAGATAAGACATTTTCTTCTTTTTGTTTTTGTGCTTGATTTTTGCATTTTGTCCTGCACTTCTGTGGGGGCCTTCAGGGTCCCCTCTGGGGCTTTTGCCCTCTCAGTTTAGTTCAGCCACTGATGTTTGTACTTTTGCTTTTTACAGTTTTTTCAGTGGCTGCTGTTTTGATTTTGTTACACCAGAGAGCTAATTTAGGTGGTAGAGGTCGTGTGATCTCAGGTGTTTTTGAAATTAGTAGAGTTGGTGCTTTTCAGGGTTTTCTGGGATTGCAGTAAGTACCCTTCCTATCCTTTTCTATTTAGTTAGTTTGGGCCCCAGCGTTTGCTCATACTATTTTCTGTCTGTGTCAGTATTTCTTCTTGTCTAACCGCCATTACATGTTTGGGGGCTTTCTATTATCTTTGGGGTTCTGCTCCGGGGCAGATAGCTTTCCTATTTCTATCTTTAGGTGTAGTTAGTTTCTCAGGCTGTGACGAGGCGTCTAGGACCAACGTAGGAACGCTCCACGGCTGCCTCTAGTTGTGGTGGTTAGTCAGGGTACTGCAATCTCATAGATTCCAACTGCTCTGGTGTATTGCCTTTTTACCTGCACTCCTCAGTTACCGCTCAAACATAACAAGCAGTCAACCCCAATTACGTCCAAAAATCACCCGGGTCGAAACCACCCCCTATTACATCCTAAAATTCACCCGGGATGAAGCCACCACCATTACGTCCAATAATACACAACGGTCGAAACAACCCCCTATTATCTCAAAAATGCACCCTGGACAATACCACCCAATTACGTCCAAAAATGCACCCGGGACTGAAACCACTCCCATTACGTCCAAACCTGTTGTGAATTGGCTTGAGATGAGTTCTGAGCAGAGGCTCCCTCTGGTGGTTACAAGCGGTGCTGGTCTGTCCAGTGGAGATTGTGAGGATTGGGAGTCAGGTGTTACTGACTGGTCTTATATAAGGGAGTCACCTTCCCATCAGGGTTGCCGGTGATCAATTGTTCTGGTCTCAATCCTTGAATCCTGTTTCCCTTGTAGCCTGCTGTGTCGTGTCTGCATCTCCTGCTATCAGATAAGACATTTTCTTCTTTTTGTTTTTGTGCTTGATTTTTGCATTTTGTCCTGCACTTCTGTGGGGGCCTTCAGGGTCCCCTCTGGGGCTTTTGCCCTCTCAGTTTAGTTCAGCCACTGATGTTTGTACTTTTGCTTTTACAGTTTTTTCAGTGGCTGCTGTTTTGATTTTGTTACACCAGAGAGCTAATTTAGGTGGTAGAGGTCGTGTGATCTCAGGTGTTTTTGAAAATTTGTAGAGTTGGTGCTTTTCAGGGTTTTCTGGGATTGCAGTAAGTACCCTTCCTATCCTTTTCTATTTAGTTAGTTTGGGCCCCAGCGTTTGCTCATACTATTTTCTGTCTGTGTCAGTATTTCTTCTTGTCTAACCGCCATTACATGTTTGGGGGCTTTCTATTATCTTTGGGGTTCTGCTCCGGGGCAGATAGCTTTCCTATTTCTATCTTTAGGTGTAGTTAGTTTCTCAGGCTGTGACGAGGCATCTAGGACCAACGTAGGAACGCTCCACGGCTGCCTCTAGTTGTGGTGGTTAGTCAGGGTACTGCAATCTCATAGATTCCAACTGCTCTGGTGTATTGCCTTTTACCTGCACTCCTCAGTTACCGAAACATAACACACACCCCATTACGTCCAAAAATGCACCCGGGTCGAAACCACTCCCTATTACATCCTAAAATTCACCCGGGATGAAGCCACCCACCATTACGTCCAATAATACACACGGGTCGAAACAACCCCTATTTCATCCAAAAATGCACCCTGGACAATACCACCCAAATTACGTCCAAAAATGCACCCGGGATGAAACCACTCCCATTACGTCCAAAAATGCACCCGGGACGAAACCACCCAAATTAGTCCAAAAATGCACCGGGACGAAACCACCCTATTACGTCCAAAAATGCATCCGGGACGAAACCACCCAATTACGTCCAAAAATCACCGGGACGAAACCACCCCCAATTACGTCCAAAAATGCACCCGGACGAAACCACTCCCCATTACGTCAAAAATGCACCGGGACGAAACCACCCAACATTACGTGATGAAGCCACCCACCATTACGTCCAATAATACACACGGGTCGAAACAACCCCCTATTTCATCCAAAAATGCACCCTGGACAATACCACCCAAATTACGTCCAAAAATGCACCCGGGATGAAACCACTCCCATTACGTCCAAAAATGCACCCGGGATGAAACCACCCAAATTATGTCCAAAAATACACCAGGGACGAAACAACCCAAATTACGTCCAAAAATGCACCCGGTACGAAACCACCCAAATTACGTCCAAAAATGCACCCGGGACGAAACCACCCACATTACGTCCAAAAATGCACCCGGGACGAAACCACTCCCATTAAGTAAAAAAATGCACCCGGGACGAAACCACCCCCTATTTCGTCCAAAAATGCATCCGGGACGAAACCACCCTCCATTACGTCCAAAAATTCATCCGGGACGAAACCACCCTCCATTACGTCCAAAAATGCACCCGGGACGAAACAACCCAAATTACATCCAAAAATGCAACCGGAACGAAATCACTCCCCATTACGTCAAAAAATGCACCCGGGACGAAACCACCCAACATTACGTCAAATAATGCACCCGGACGAAACTACCCCCCATTACGTCCAAAAATGTACCCGGAACGAAAGCACCCCCCATTACGTTCAAAATTGCACCCGGGACTAAACCACCCCATTACATCCAAAAATGCACCAGGGATGAAGCCACCCACCGTTACGTCCAATAATACACACGGGTCGAAACAACCCCCTATTTCGTCCAAAAATGCACCCGGGACAAAACCACCCAAATTACGTCCAAAAATGCACCCGGGACAAGACCACTCCCATTACGTCCAAAAATGCACCCGATACGAAACCACCCAAATTATGTCCAAAAATGCATCCGGACAAAACCGCTCCCCATTAGGTCAAAAAATGCACCCGGGACGAAACCACCCAAATTAAGTCCAAAAATGCACCCCGGGAGAAACCACCCCCCATTACGTCCAAAAATGCACCCGGGACGAAACCACACCCCATTACATCCAAAAATGTACCCGTGACTAAACCACCCAAATTATGTCCAAAAATGCACCCGGAACGAATCACTCCCCATTACGTCAAAAAATGCACCCGGGACGAAACCACCCAAGTTACGTCAAATAATGCATCCGGGACGAAACCACCCTCCATTACGTCCAAAAATGCATCCGGGACGAAACCACCCCATTACGTCCAAAAATGCACCCGGGACGAAACAACCCAAATTACGTCCAAAAATGCACCCGGAACGAAACCACCCCCATTTCGTCCAAAAATGCATCTGGGACGAAAACACCCCCCCATTACGTCCAAAAATTTACCCGGGACGAAACCACCCAAATTGCGTCCAAAAATAAACCAGGGACGAAACCACCCCCATTACGTCCAAAAATGCATCCGGGACGAAACCACCCCCATTACGTCCAAAAATGCACCCGGGACGAAACAACCCAAATTACATCCAAAATGCACCCAGGACGAAACAACCCAAATTACATCCAAAAATGCATCCGGAACGAAACCACCCCCCAAAACGTTCAATAATGCATCCGGGACAAAACCAACCAAATTACGTCCAAAAATGTACCCGTGACGAAAGCACCCCCCATTACATTCAAAATTGCACACGGGACGAAACCACCCCCATTACATCCAAAAATGCACCCGGATGAAGTCACCCACCGTTACGTCCAATAATACACACGGGTCGAAACAACCCCATTTCGTCCAAAAATGCATCCGGGACAAAACTACCCACCATTACGTCAAAAAATGCACCCGGGACGAAACCACCCACCATTACATTCAAAAATGCACCCGGGATGAAACCACCCCCCATTACGGCCAAAAATGCATCCGGGACGAAACCACCCAAATTAAGTCCAAAAATGCACTCGGGACGAAACCACCCCCCATTTCGTCCAAAAATGCACCAGAACAAAACCCACCCCCCATTACTCCAAAAATGCCCCCTTTGGGAAAAAACCGGGAAAAAAACCCCCCAAATTACCCCAAAAAAATTCACCCGGGAAAAATTTAAAAAAAAGCCCAAACCCCCCCCCAAACGCCCAAAAAATTAAACCCGGGTCAAACCCCCCCCTTTTTCTCCAAAAATTCACCTGGGAAAAACCCCCCAACCCAAAAAAAACCGGGTCAAAACCCCCCCCACTCTTTGCCCCCGGAAAAACCAAAAACCCAAAACCCCCAAATTTTACGTAAAAAAAAGCCCCGGGGGGTGAAACCCCCCCCCCTTATCCAAAAATGAACCCGGGAAAAAACCACCCTTTTGGTGAATTGGTTGGATGATTTCCCTGAGCGGGCCCCCCCTTTTTGGGGGGGTTAAAACGGTGTGGTCGCCAGTGGGTTTTTGGAGGGGGGGGTTAGGGGTTATGAGGTTTATATAAGGGGTCCCCTTTCCCCATGGGGTTCCCGGTGATCAATTGTTCTGGTCTCAATCCTTAAATTTCCTTTTTTCCCCCTTTTCCCGCTGGTTGTCTGAAATTCCTAAAAACGAAAACCCCTTTTTTTTTTTTTTTTTGTGCTTGTTTTTTGCATTTTGCCCTCATTTTTGGGGGGGCCCCTTTGGGTCCCCCCTGGGGGCTTTTGCCCCCTTTTAGTTCCCCCTGATTTTTTTTTTTTTTTTTTTTTTTCAGTTTTTTTAGGGGTTTGTTTTGTTTTTTTTAAAACCAAAGGGGCAATTTTTAGGGGGGGAAGGTCGTTGATCTGGGGGTTTTTTTTTAAAATTTAGTAGATTTGGTTGTTTTTTGGGGTTTTTTTGGGGTTTTCAGTAAGTCCCCCTTCCCTTCCTTTTTTTTTATTATTTTGGGGCCCCCAGGTTTGCCCCTACTATTTTGTTGGCAGATTTTTCCCTTTTTCAAACCCCCCCAACAGTTTGGGGCTTTCTTTTTTTTTTTGGGGGTTCTCCCTCCGGGGGGGATAGTTTTCCCCATTTTTTATTTTTTGGTTTAGTTAGTTTCCGGGCTGTGACGAGGCGTCTAGGACCAACGTGGGAAAAGCTCCACGGCTGCCTCAATTAGTGGGGGGTTAGTCGGGGAAACTGCAATCTCATAGATTCCAACGCTCTGGTGATTCCCTTTTTTTACCTGCACTCCTCATTAAACCAAAACATAACACACACCCCATTACTTTCCAAAAAATGCCCCCGGGCCCAAACCACCCCTATTACATCCTAAAATTTACCCGGGAAAGAACCACCCACCATTTCGTCCAATAATACACCGGGTCGAAACAACCCCCTTTTTTTCAAACCCAAAAAAGCACCCTGGACAAAACCACCCAAATTACTCCAAAAATGCACCCGGATGAAACCACCCCATTACGTTCCCAAAAAAAAATGCCCCCGGGCAAACAACCCCCCAAAATTTCGTCCAAAAAAGCACCCGGGGGGAAACCACCCCCAAATTTCTTTCCCAAAAAAGCACCCGGGGCGAAAACCCCCCAAAATTTCGTCCAAAAAAGCACCCGGGGCGAAACCACTCCCCATTAATAAAAAAAAGCACCCGAAAGAAAACCCCCATTTTGTCCAAAAAAAAACCCCGGGGAAAACCCCCCCATTAAATCCAAAAATTTACCGGCAAAAACCCCCCCCATTACGTCCAAAAAAGCACCCGGGACGAAACCACCCAATTACGTCCAAAATGCACCCGGGACGAAACCCCCCCATTTCTCCAAAAAATGCACCGGAACGAAACCCCCCCCATTACGTCCAAAATGCACCCGGACAAAACACCCCATTAAGTCAAAAAAAAGCACCCGGGGCGAAACCACCCAATTCGTCCAAAAATGCATCCGGAAAGAAACCACCCTCCCACGTCCAAAATCATCCGGGGCGAAACCAACCCCATTAAATCCAAAAATGCACCCCGGGGCGAAACACCCCCAAAATTACATCCAAAAAATGCAACCGGACGAAACCACCCCATTACCCAAAAATGCACCCCGGGGTGAAGTCACCCCCGTTACGTCCAATAATACACACGGGGCGAAAAACCCCCTATTTTCGTCCAAAAATGCATCCGGGGCAAAACCACCCACCAATTTTCGTCAAAAATCACACGGGACGAACCACCCACCATTACATTCAAAAATGCACCCGGGACGAAACCACCCCCTTACAGGCCAAAAATGCATCCGGGAGAAACCACCCAAATTAAGTCCAAAATCACCCGGGGCGAAACCACCCCCATTTCGTCCAAAAATGCACCAGAGACGAAACCACCCCCATTACTCCAAAATGCACCCGGGACGAAACAACACAATTTCATCCAAAAATGCACCCGGGGTGAAGCCACCCACCGTTACTCCAATATTCACACGGGTCGAAACAACCCCCCATTTCGTCCCCAAAAAAGCACCTGGGACAAAACCACCCAAATTACGTCAAAAATTCACCGTAAAGAAAACATCCCATTTCGTCAAAAAATGCACCCGGGATGAAACCACCCCCCATTAATCCAAAAATGCACCCCGGGGCAAAACCACCTTTTGGGAATTTGGGTTGAGAGAGTTCTGACAAGGCCCTCGGTGGTTACAAGCTGCGTCTTCCAGGAGATTTTGGGATTGGGAGTCAGGGTTACTGAGGGTTTTATAAGGGATCACCTTTCCCCTCGGGTTGCCGGTGATCAATTTTTTTTTGGGCTCAACCTTTAATCCTGTTTCCCCCTTTTAGCCCGCTGTTCGTGTCTGCATCTCCTGCTATCAGAAAGACATTTTCTTCTTTTGTTTTTGTGTTTATTTTGCATTTTGCCCTGCACTTCTGTGGGGGCCTTCAGGGCCCCCTTGGGGGGCTTTTGCCCTCTCAGTTTAGTTTCCCCAATGATTTTGACTTTTGCTTTTACGTTTTTTTTAGTGGTGCTGTTTTGATTTTGTTACACCAGGAGCTAATTAGGTGGGAAGGGGCGGGGATCCAGGTGTTTTTGAAATTAGTAAATTGGTCTTTTCAGGGGTTTTTTGGGGGTTGCGTAAGACCCTTCCTATCCTTTTCTATTTTTTAGTTTGGGCCCCAGCGTTTTCCATACTTTTTTCTGTCTGTGTCGTTTTCTTTTTGTCTTAAAACCCCCATTACATTTTGGGGGCTTTTTATTTTCTTTGGGGGTTTGCCGGGGCAGTAGTTTCCCATTTTTATCTTTAGGTTTTATTATTTTCAGGGTGTGACAGGCGTTAGACCAACGTAGGAACGCTCCACGGGTGCCTCTAGTTGTGGTGGTTTGCAGGGACGCAAACTATAGATTTCCCAAATGCCTGGTGATTTCCTTTTTTCCTGCACTCCCCAGTTAGAAAAATAACTACACCCCCTTACGTCCAAAAAGCACCCCGGCGAAACCACCCCTATTACATCCTAAAATTACCGGGGTGAAGCACCCCCATTATCCAAAAAAAACAAGGGTCGAAACAACCCCTATTTATCCAAAAATGCACCCTGGGGCAATACCACCCAAATTTCGCCAAAAAAGCACCCCGGGGTGAAAACCCCTCCCCTTTTT
>JARQOD010009981.1:0-29087 GCA_033576555.1 Oophaga sylvatica
TTATTCGCCACTCTTAACATTGGCAGTGGCTGCCCATTCATTATAGGATCCAATTCTAATTACTGGTTCTCACCAACAAAGCTCTCCACAGCGCAGCACCCCCCTACATCTCCTCCCTTATTATATATTATCGGCCTAACCGACTGCTGCACTCTGCAAACGACCTTCGACTAACCTCTGCACTAATCCGTAACCTCCCACTCCCAACTCCAAGACTTCACCCGCGCTGCGCCAATCCTCTGGAATGCTCTACCCCAAAATTTGGACTATCCGCAATTTGGATGGTTTTCAGGCGCTCCCTCAAACACATTTGTTCACAGTGGCCTATCACATTCACTAATCAAAGTCATTCTATGTTAATTCTGTGTGTGTAGCCCATTCACTATCTCCATGCATCCCTCACTTCCTTAAAATGGCTGGACCATCATTGTAAAAACACCATTGTATATAAACACCTGTACTTTGTATCTCCCCACCTCATTGTAGATTGTAAGCTTTCACCAGCAGGGGGCGCTGATTTTGCTTTAATTATTGTATTGTTAACGTTGTTACTTATGACTCTGTTTTGAAACTGTTAAACTGTAAAGCACTGCGGATATTATGGCGCTATATAAATAAATAATATTATTATTCTTATTATAGAGGCCCACTCATAGTGGTGAAGTGTGAACGCCGCAAATTGCGAGTTGACTGCGCCTGATGCAGCTGATACTCCATTACTGTTGGCTGCTGCTCACACAACCGCTCCAACATATGTAACGAGGAATCCACCTGGTGGGTACGTCACATATGATGCAATGTTCATGAAGGTGAAATCTGCGTTGCAGAGCTGCAATCAGCGATCTGGCCATGCTGGAACGTCGCAAGTGAGCGCACTCTAGGCGGACCTTTGTGCACAGTGCATCAAGATCCGATAGTCCCTCAAAAAACTCTGCACGACCAATTGAGCACATATGAACAGACATGGTATGTGAGTGAGGTTGCCAAGGCCCAGAGCTGACACCAGATTTCGGCCATTGTCACACACTACCAAGCCTGCCTGTAGATTCTCTTTCCAAAAACCACACGTCGCTCTCCTGCTTTATGGCATTACAGAGCTCCTGCGCTGTGTGGCTAAGATTCCCCATGGAAATTATTTCAGGATGGCCTGTTGACATTTGGACACGGCTGTGCTCATATCGGTCGCAACAGGTAAACGTTCAAGGGTCCATGTGGAGGTAGACCGTGACGGCTCCTGAGCGATGATTCTGAGGAACTGGAATAGGAGGAGGAATCAATGTGTACAGACTTGATTCCTGCAATCCTGGAGTTGCAGAACACGTACAGCGCCACTCGCAAGATCAGTAACCCCGGCTGCACAACATTGACCCAATGGGCAGTGAGGGAAAGGTATTGTCCCTGGCCATGGGTGTTAGAACCCTCTTGTTAGGTTTTTTTTTCAGTTTGCTGGTCACATGACCTTTTTCCCTATTTAGTCTGGCTCCGCCCTCTGGCTTTGCTTGACTTCATTGTATTATCTACTGTTAAGCTGCCGGTGCTTAGGTGCCTTAATCTGTCAGTTTTGCTTGATGTTAGGATTACAAAGTATTATTTTTCTGTTTAATTATCCATGCTACAATTTATGTTAGGAGGTGTCCACCTTTTCTCACAGTCCCTAGATCTTGTAGGATTACTCCCTCGCAACTATAGGTCTTCGTTCACACTAGATGAGGACTTTAGCGGGTCTGGTCGCAGGATCAGGTTCCCCGTTACATCGTAGGGATTCAGCTTAGTTGTATTGTAGGGACAGAATTCCCTTCTTTCCTTACTGGTTGTAGCAGATCATAACAATGGGTACTGGTCCACGCATCGGTGGTCAGGTGGACCTTGCTACTGAGGCTTTTAGTAGCGCATGTTTAATTTTTCCCTCAACATGCTTTTGCAGACCAGGGACGGCTTGCCTGCTGAAATGAAATCGGCTGGCACATTGTATTGTGGATTGACAATGATATTCAGTTACGGAAACTGTCTGTCTCCACCAGCCTGAATCACAGCATTTCAAGGGGCAGGAGTTTTGCAATGCCAGCATTCAGAGCCTGTGCTCGTGCATGGTTTGCGGAGTATGGCCGTCTTTTATCCCATGCCTGTGCTACCGATGGCTGTTTTGTGGCCTGGGAGTGTGAGGATGACAGGGAACTTGCTGCTGTGTGTGGAATAACAGTTTGTCTCTGGACAACAGTGGCCGAGGTTCTTCCATGGCGATCCTGTGAGGAAGCATAACCAGCTGTGTGTGAGCTCGATGAAGAGGCTTCAACACAACCTGAAGATGTAGGTGCTGCTGTAGGTTGGCCTACATCTCTAGTGTGTCTTTGTAACTCAACTATGTGCTTTGTCCGCACATGTTTCCACATATTTGTGGTATTGAGGTGACTGACACTTTTAGCTATTTTAATTTTTAATTACACAGCTTGCATTTCACATAGCAAATATCATGTGCAAGTGTGTGAAAAAAGGACCACGCAGTGCAAGTCCTGGAGCGCACGTTTTGACTTTGGAAGACAACTGCTCCGAACAGGTGCCAAACTGGAGGCTACAGGCAACCGAGTCTGCAGCCTAACTCTCCCTCCTGTTTGTACCGTTGGGGCAATGTCTTCCTCTATCTTCCTTCTATCACTAACCATTTCTCTAGGCCTCTCCCAGCTTTCAACCAAAGTACTGGTTCTCACCCACAAAGCTCTCCACAGTGCAGCACCCCTCCTACATCTCCTCCCTCATTTCTATCTATCGGCCTAACCGACTGCTGCGCTCTGCAAACGACTTTCGACTAACCTCTGCACTAATACGTACCTCCCACTCCCGACTCCAAGACTTCTCCTGCTCTACGCCAATCCTCTGGAATGCTGTACCCCAAGAAATTAGGACTATCCACAATTTGCATGGTTTCAGGCGCTCCCTCAAAACACATTTGTTCAGAGCGGCCTATCACATTCACTAATCAAAGTCATTCTATGTATTCTGTGTAAGTGTGTGTGTGTCTCTAGCCCATTCACTATCTCCATCCCTCAGTCCCTTAAGATGGCTGGAACATCATTGTAAATGCACCATTGTATATAAACAGTACACCTATACTTTGTATCTCCCCCATCTCATTGTACATTGTAAGCTGTCACGAGCAGGGGCGACTTATTTAGCTTAAATTATTGTATTGTTAACGTTGTTACTTATGACTTGTGTTCTGAAACTGCTAAACTGTAAAGCGCTGCGGAATATGATGGCGCTATATAAATAAATATTATTATTATTCCTCTGAGCTGCTCCCACCACCTTCCTGTTCTTCATGCCATGTTGGGTCTTGGACCTCATCATCTCCACTACCCTCTTCCAACACCTGCTGTTGGGTGGTCTGGCCAGCACCATGCTCAACAGAAACTGGCACCTGGGTCTCATCATCATCATCAGATGCGTTCTGCGGTGTGCTGACCATCGGCACTGTCTCACCCGCCTCTTCAGATTCAGAGAGACACAGCTGTTGCGCATCACTGCATACTCCCTCTTCTTCACATTACAGAATGCTGCTTGGCTGGGCCCCTGTTTGCAAGCCAATAGATTCTGAGAACAGAAGCAGACACTCAGCTGGCTCCTGTACAGAACTCTCTGACTGCCTGGGCAATTTGCCAGGCGGTGAAGACAGATGGTTGCCCAACAGTGCTGTGGTCCTGAGAGGAGGTGGAAGCAATTGAAGTCGATGCATTGGCTGAGATCCAAACAACAACGGCTTCAATTTGTTCTTCCCGCAGCAGGGGGGTACTCCGAGCTCCTACAAAAGTGCGCATAAAGGAACGCTCACGGCCCGGGGAAAACTGGTGGATGCTGTGTCACTGGGGGCCGCAGCAGCCACAGAATCCCCACGTCCTCTCCCTGAAGAAACTCCACGACCACGTGCCTTACTCCCTGCCTTCTTCATCTTGGTAGATTGATAAAGAAAGTCTGAAAAGTTATAAGGTCTAAGTGTGGTTATTCCGCAGAGACTGCAGTGAACACTGCACACAACTGTTCACTACCCAATGCGTCTCAGCAGGAAGGCAGTCTGTGCGTCAAAACAAAGGCACAAGCATACATCCATGTACCCTGTTTATACAGCTATATAAAAAAAAATATGTAGTAGTGACGCACACTTTATTGAGGTACAGTATTACATCGCCATTCACCATCTGTGGCTATGCAGTGTCATCTATATATACCTTATCTATCTGTTGTCATGCTTCCAAGTCGACAGTCAGCCATAAATAGCAATTTTCACTATGCACTATGCACTTTTTAAAGGTTATGTTTGTTAATAAAAATGATTATTGCCACATATTATGAGTATTACATGATGGAAATTGTATAATTTTGTATAAATATTTAGGGACATTATTCAGCAAATGGAACATTTTAGTAATATCACAGATAACTTGTAATGCTGATGATGTTTTGAAGTCAGACATTCATTGTCTATACAATAAAAATGGTGTACATACTGTTACTTATCCATCATTAATGGATTCAGATATGTACTTGTATGCTTTTATGTACAACCGTATAGCAGATTCCTTAACTAATTTATTTTGTGGTTTGCATTGCTGTTCAACATGTTAATGTATGTGTTTATGTTTGTCAATTCTTTATTTATCTAGATATTAGTTTAAATGAAATCATCATCTTATGGTAGTAAAGGTTATCTTTCTCTTGTTTGAAGTATAGACATTTAAAATTGACAGGTAACAAGGAAATTACTTGATCTAGTATTTAAACATCCTCCTTGACCCTGGGCTCCAACACCGCCAGTTGTTGCTCGGAAGTGCTGTTAGCACAGTCAACACTTGCTCCTGTGTTACTGGGGTTCAGTAACGTCAGCTGGTCCTCGGTTGTGCCATTGGCTCTTTTCCTTCTGCTGCCCCTCCGGGTTCCAGCACAGTCAGCTGGTCCTCGTTACTTGCATTGGCTCTTGTACCTTCTGCTACCCATCCGGGTTCCAGTACCGTCAACTGGTTCTCCGCAGTGCCTTTGGCCTAGGTGCCTCCATCTCGGTATCCGAGTTCCAGCAACGTCTGCTGGTCCTTGGTAGTGCTTTGGAGCACAGGTACCTCCTGCTTAGTAACCGTGTCCCAGTAACATCAGCTGGTACAGATTGTGGTACAAATACAAGATACGGAACAAGAGACACAAGAACAATAAGCAGAAGATCTAAAGCAGAAGAACATGAAGTATAAGACCAAAATGAAGAGCAAAATATATGCTCTAAATTCTAAGCAGAAGAAGACTAAGCAGTGTATGGGGGTGAGTCCGTTCCTCCTCGTGGTGCCCCTGGAAAATGCCTGCTGCTGCAGGCTAAACTGAACACGGACAAATACTGTTGTAATTTAAATCTTTTGTGACAGCAAGAACGGAAGGATGAAAAATTCATACTTTGACAGATTACAAGTACAGGATTCTCTGTCACAAATAAGAATATGATGAAGAAGATGAAGCAGAATATGAATAAGAATAATAGTTTAATAAGAAGAATATGAGTAATGTTAACAAAGATGAATAGCAAGAAGTTTAAGAAGAAGATAAAGAAGGTGAAGATGAAGAATAATTTGATGAAAAAGATGATGCTGCAGAAGATTATGAAGGAGAAAGTGTGTGAAAAGTTAAAAAGGTGAAGATGAAGAGCATGGAAGTTGTGTAATATACATATTTGCCAAAATATAAAAAACGTTAACATTGTCAATTTCTTCGTCAATCCGAACATCTTTAAAAAAAAAAATATTTATGCTATTCCATTTGATTGGGTTAAACATCTATGCCTTTAATGTCTCCTCAACCTTCCCCAATACATTCTACATTACTCTTTCTTGTTTTCCTTCATGTACAATTAACCAACAAGGCAAGAATGGGTTTTTTTTAATTTCGATATTTTGTTCCCATAGACTTACATGGGACTTCCGGTATCGGTATCGGGTATCGCCGATATTTTAGTGATATCGGCGATACCATTCCGATTCCGATACTTTAGGATATCGGAAAGTATCGCTCAACTCTACTGATGACACCGATACCACGGACATGTGAATGAGGTCTAAAGATGACCTCAATTATAAACACGTCCCTATTACATCCATAGCAGAAATAGCATTAATACCCTACTGAAGTTGCAAAGTCTACTTTTGTGCTGTTTATAAAATGGATCTATTTTAATGTAACGCATATTTTATCCGAATGCATTGAGATGTAATCATTTCTTATTTATATTTTCTACTTTCAGAATGACTCTACATTTTTCTGCTGTTATTACCTGCCGGAAAAGATGATACAAGCAATCAATGTTTATAGGACACTGATGTGAATTTCAGTTTATCAAGACATCATTATTAAGCCGAAAACAACTGCAGTCAATGTTTTCACGGCTAAATGAGGTCAATGTTTAAGTGTTTCAGAACCGTATCTTTTTATATAAAGAGTAATGCAGTACTGCCTATATCTCAGCATGATGCAGTCTGCCTAATTCCTATCACGATAGTTATTCCAGTAAGCAGTACAATTTTTATTATACACAATGCCTACTCTATTATTTATATATACTATATGTATTTTGTAGACTGAAGACTACATAAACTAATTCATTTTGATTTAGTAAAGCCAACCTTTACGTTCTGACATAATTTACAGGGATAAGAATGCAGAAAAAGGACATCATCTATGAAAAATAGCTCAGAAAGTGCAAGATTTTGCATAATAAATAGTATAAAACAACCTTTTAAATAACTTTTTCTAGCCTGTTTTCACCTTCCTGACCAGAGCAAATTTAACAATTCTGACCAGTGTCACTTTATGTAGTAATAGCTCTGGAACGCTCCAATGTATCCCAGTTATTCTGTTTTTTTTTCATGACACATTGTACTTTATGTTAGTGGTAAAGGTAAGTCAAATTTTTTGGTATTTATTTGTGAAAATATCGTAATTTTGGCTAAAATTTGTCAATTTCCAAACTTTCAATTTTTATGTACTTAAGCCAGTTAGTCATGATGTGCAAAATAATTTATAAACAACATTTCCCATATATTTACTTTACATCAGGGGCGGAACTATCGTGGAAGCAGGGGAAGCAGCTGCCACAGGGCCCGGGCTAGAAGGGGGCCCGTCCCTGCTGCAGCTGTCTCCCCTGCGGCTGTGTTCCGCCGCCCATGGCCTGAGAGTCGGCGGCTCCCTGTGCCGGCTGTCAAGCTGACAGCCGGCGCAGAGAAGCTGCTGCGTGCCGGCTCCCTGGGATCAATTGCACTGGCGTCTATACAGACGCCAGTACAATTGAAGCTCTGACCGCCGGGTCAGAGCGACGTCTGCAGCGTGATCAGGTCATGTGATCACGCTGCTGACGTCACTCGTCGTCGGCGCCCAGAAGGGTGAAGATTGGTGGTGAGTGTGCTCCACTATGGAGCTGAAGAAACCACAGAAGATTAATGGGGGGCATAATGTGTGAGTGTGTGTGTATGGGGGGGGTGAATTTAGAGTGGGGATGGGGGGTTCTTTTATGTGTGGGGGGATTTGGAGTGGGGATGGGGGGATACATTATGTGTGGGGGATTTAGAGTGGGGATGTGGGTTCTTTTATGTGTGGGGGGATTTGGAGTGGGGATGGGGGGTACATTATTGTGGGGGGGATTTGGAGTGGGGATGGGGGTTCTTTTATGTGTGGGGGGTTTGGAGTGGGGATGGGGGATACATTATGTGTGGGGGATTTGGAGTGGGGATGAGGTTCTTTTATGTGTGGGGGGTTTGGAGTGGGGATGGGGGATACATTATGTGTGGGGGGATTTGGAGTGGGGATGGGGGTTCTTTTATGTGTGGGGGGGTTTGGAGTGGGGATGGAGGGTTATTTTATGTGTGGGGGATTTGAGGGTACTGAAGAGTATGTATGAGGAAACAGTATGGGGGATGGGTGCAGACAGTATGGGGAGCGAACGGGTGAATGTATGTGGACACAGTATGGGGAGTGAGGGTGATGGGATGTGTGCAGACACAGTATGGGGAGTGAGGGTGATGGGATGTGTGCAGACACAGTATGGGGAGTGAGGGTGATGGGATGTGTGCAGACACAGTATGGGGAGTGAGGGTGATGGGATGTGTGCAGACACAGTATGGGGAGTCAGGGGTTTGTGTGAGCAGACAGTATAGAGAGTGAGGGGGTAAATATATGAGGAGACAGTATGCTGAACAGGGGGGATGTGAGAGGAGTCAGTGTGAGGAGGGAGGAGAATAGTGTGAGGCGACAGTATATTGCAGATATTTTTATTTAGGGGCATTATAATGACTCTTCTGTCTTTAAGGGCATCGTGTGGAGAGTTGGTGCAGAAGAGCGGAGAAGATGGAAATCTGCAGAGACGACTGTGGATGAGAAAACTCATCATGGGATCTGGACAAGATGAAGAAAAGGAGAACGACTCCAAGGACAGCGTCATCTATAAGGTACCTGGATGTAAATATTAATTGTGATACTGACTAATTCTCATGTCTTTATTTGTTAGGAGCATTAAAGGGGTTCTCCAGGTCTGTGTCACATAGAATGACTGCAGACTCAGCACAAACCTGGACAACCCCTTTAATGCTCCTAACATAAATAAAAACATGAGAATTAGTCAATTTCAGAATTCTCACAGTGCGCACTGCACGCTGTTAGGATTCTCTCGTGCCGGTGATTTACATACAAGCGGTCACATGCTGACTAGACGTGTGGCCTCAATGAAAATGAACGGAGCAAGGCCGGGCACGTCTAGTCGGAATGTGGCCAGAAGTATATAAATCACATGCTTATGCTGACATTACCGTGTACTCTTGCCACCGGTAATGGAGAATCCTAAAAGTGTGCAATGCATTCGTTGTGAGAATTCAGAAGCTGCAATGTCAGGATTCAGCTCTGCAGGTTCCAGCAGTCATCTCATGGACACTTCACTCATATGAGATTTTTATTCTTATGGTCCTGTGACAACAAGCTTCTCTTCCTGCTTCTCTCAGTTTTTCACTGAACATTGAGAGCATTAGGGAGAGCAGCTCGTGGGTACATGACTAAGTGTGAAAATCGCATGTGTGCTTGGGGGGGGGGCAGGACACAGCGGGCCACAGCGGGCCACATTAGAGGCCCCAGGAAGCAGCAGGCCCCTAATGGGGCCGTAGGAAACAGAAGGCCCCATTAGGGGCCTAGGTCCAAAGGAAGCAGCAGGCCCCATTAGGGGCCTAGGTTCAAAGGAAGCAGCATGCCCCATTAGGGGCCTAGCTCCAAAGAAAACTGCAGGCCCCATTAGGGGCCTTGGGCCCCAGGAAACTGCAGGCCCCATCAGGGGCCTAGGGCCCCAGGAAACTGCAGGCCCCAGGAAACAGCAGGCCCCATCAGGGGCCTAGGGTCCCAGGAAACAGCAGGCCCCTAATGGGGCCCCGAAAACAGCAGGCCTCTTTACAGTGCTGCAGATGGCGACCAAAATGGTCACCAAAGCGGCTAAAAATTTGCCACTGGCGACTGGATTATTCAATCCATTCGCCGTTTGCGATTAGTGATTTTTAAAAAATATATATTTTTTTTAAAATGGCGGCCGGAGGCGGGCGGGGGGCCCCATTGTGAAGTTTGCTGTGGGGCCCTGCCGTTCCTAGTTACGCCCCTGCTTTACATCAGCATCATTTTTTACATTTTTTTTAATTATTATTATTGTTAAAAAGTGTTAAAAGTTTATCAGCAATTTCTAATTTTTCACCCAAAGTTTACAAATCCATTTTTTTAAGGACCACATCACATTTGAAGAGACTTTGAGGGGTCTATCTGACAGAAAATACCCAAACATGACGCTAGACCTCAAGCAGCTTGGATTGTGGCCTCTCCACTCTTCCTACAGACTCTGGGACCTTGATTTCCAAATGAAATGCAAAATTTACTTTCATCTGAAAACAACACCTTGGACCACTGAGCAACAGTCCAGTTCATTTTCTCCTTGGCCCAGGTAAGGCGCTTCTGGCATTGACAATTGGTCATGAGTGGCTTGACACAAGGAATGTGACACTTGTAGCCCATGTCCTGGATACATCTGTGTGTGGTGGCTCTTGAAACAATGACTTCAGCAGCAGTCCACTCCTTATGTATCTCTCCCAAATTTTTGAATGGCCTCTTCTTAACAATCCTTTCAAGGCTGCGGTTATCCCGGTTGCTTGTGCACCTTTTTCTACCACACTTTTTCCTTCCACTCAACTTTCCATTAATATGTTTCGATACAGCACTCAGTGAACAGCCAGCTTCTTTAGCAATGACCTTCTGTGGCTTATCCTCCTTGTCAAGTGTGTCAGTGACTGCCTTCTAGACATCTGTCAAGTCAGCAGTCTTCCCCATGATTGTGGAGCGTACTGAAACAGGCTAAGGGACCTTTTTAAACGCTTAGGAAGCCTTTGCAGGTGTTTTTTGTTAATTATTCTAATTTACTGAGATAATAACTGTTGGGTTTTCATTGGCTGTAAGCCATAATCATCAACATTAACAGAAATAAACACGTGAAATAGATCACTCTGTGTGTAATGACTCTATATAATATATGAGATTCACTTTTTCTATTGAAGAGCTGAAAGAAATTAACTTTTTGATGATATTCTAATTTTGTGAGATGCACCTGTATGTTCTAGCCAAAGTGCCAGTACTGTTTTCCTATCTGTCATTGAAGGAGAGATAGCATCTCCCTCACTCCACTATACCGCTGCACTATGCCGCTGATACTACCCTCCCCTACTGTATCCTCACCCATCCCTTGTAGACTGTGAAGCCTCATGGTTAGGGTCCTCTCTCCTCCTGTAACAGTCGGTGACTTGTATTGTTCATGATTATTGTGCGTGTTTTTACATGTAAAGCGCTAACGAATAAATGGCTCTATAATAATAATGATGAGTAATGACTAATGGTGCATTGTGCGGCCATCTCTGGGATCTATGTATATTGGCGGAACACCAAGAATGACAAGATAATATGGACAAATGGCCATGCATTGGTGTGCCTATTTTCATTGTAATTTTATGGGAATGGTGAAAAGCAATAACGAGTACCACACGCTAGGTCTCTTTCATTTTGGAATATGAGCAAGGGAGAAGATGCAGATTCCACTTTCAAGACTCCAAAGTATCAAACATTTATAGCACATACTCCCAAAAAGTCATAAATATTTAAGCTGGTAATATCTCTTCAAAGGATTTGGGTACCTTTGACATGTAAAAAAATATTTTTGCCTATGTGAGTGGTTTATTTGAGTTAATAAAATTGTTGCAATTTTCAGCTTGCAATTTTTATTCCTTCGGTCATTTTCAGACTCCTGATAAAAGTTTGCAGCAGCCTGATCCAAGCTTCAAATTTTCTCTTGTAGCAGTGTCTTTTCCTGTAATATAGGCTGGATGGGGGTCTGTGTGTATCCAGGATACTAATGTCTTCGCTTGCTTTCATGCAAACACATCTCCAATCCAATTTCTTCTCCATGTGCTTTCCTCCTCCTCTATAGCCTTCTTTCGGTGCCCTCCAAGATAATCTCACCCATCCCCTATTCAGATCTATGTTCAACTACCTCTACCTTCCTGCTGCTATCTCTAACACTAAGAGAACGGGGTGGTGGAGGAGAGACAGCCGTCAGAACTAGAGATGAGCGAATTTGTTCGGATTTTGTCCCCGAATCTGATTTTGACATATTCGGGCCAAATTCGAACACTATTCGGGTCAAATCTATGTCTCATGTTCGGTTCCGAACATATTCGGCAATTTCTACTCCATTGATTCTAATGAAGTTCGGCTGTGTTCGACGAATATTGCAAAAACAATATTCAAATCCGATCATATTCGGAACCCCAGTCCGAACAAATTCGCTCATCTCTAGTCAGAAACAAGAGAAGTAGCTTTGACTGATTGTAACATTTTTGCAAAAGCAAGCAACTAGATAAAGGACTTGCAGGCACTGTGCACTAGAAGAATGGTAGAACATTTTAATGAAGACTATTTAAAAATATGCTTAACTCTGCATTTAGGAAACAAATGAAGGATAGCAAAAAATTTTTATTACATCACTTGGATTGGTTCGAAATAACAGTGTGTTCCTCAGACCAGAAAAGGTTGTGCACCACTGATTTAAAATATTTTTCTTTTTAGCTGAATACAGTTTATTTATTAACCTATGTTCAATGTGGCATGTTCTTCTGTTCTATGCTATAGCTTAGATAATTAATAATAAATGTAAACATATATTGTTTTCCCTTTCAACTAACATTTAAAGTAAAGTATTTTTAACCTATAAAACGATAATTTGAAAGTACGTTATCGACAAAGACATCATAGTGTCAGAACATTATTTACTTACTGTTCTTCTTACTTACACTCATAGAAACGAAGGTCTTCTTGTTTCCTACAACTACATTAATAATGTTGTCAGTGGGCAGTGCCCGCCTTAAAATGGCCATCACTGACTGCCAAAATGTAAAGGTAGTACCATGGTTTAATAACAATTCCAGTTAATCAATTGTTCATTTTTCATAGGTCACAACCTTAAAATTATTTCTCATCCCTGGAGATGAAGATTCACAAATCAAAGTGAATAATGAAGCCAAGAAGTACCTGTGGCCAGCACATTAGAGATAATATGAAAGGTCCTTGTTCTATCTAATCCATCTATAATACCTAACATTAAATGCCAGTTTATATATCCTTAAAGGTTTTCAGATAGTGCTTCTTTTGAATATATTAATTATAGCAAAATTTAATGTTGTGGTTTTATAATTTTTTTTATTAATCCAGTGAAAGTTAAAATAAAATCTTGATGTCTGTCTGTGATCCGATGTTTTATATTACATAAAAAGGGGCATTACCAGTGTGAGACATGTAATTAATGACATAGCTCTGCAGGGAGATCAGAATGTACACAGTACAGCAGAACTGAACTTAATCTCATTATAAACACATTTGCAGCAGCAGTTGTCTTCTCATAGTGCTGTTAGTTCTGCTGCAGAGCTGTAACTGATTACAACTATCACAGTACAGCTCAGTTGAACTTTTCTCACTACAAACACACATGGCGTTGTCCTCTTCCAGTGCTGTACTATGCTTCCCCCTCACTGTCCGCTTGTGAGATGGAATTTGAAGTACTATCAGAGGACAACTGCAACTGGAAATGTGTTTGTAACAAAACAAAGTTCAGCTCTGCTTTACTGTATTACTTATAATCACGCACAGCTCTGTAATGATATCAGGAGATCAGACTGTCAGTCATTATAGATCTCACAATGGTAATGTCCCCTTTTAGTTAAAATAAGCTCTAGAGACAGATTCTGAGGGAGATCCGTGTCCAGCCCATATTAACGGCTCATTTACATAAAAAGAAACACATGGATTTCTTAGGAATAAGATATTGGATCGCAGATATCAAGGTATCATTTTATTCAACTTTCTATGACCTACAAGTCCATATACACAGCTTAGGAATGTTGATCCTACTGACAGACTCCATTTAAAAGAGTTGAACCAGAAACCACACTAATCACCTGTTCACACAATTTGTGATAATTGTTTTATCTCTGGAGGTCGCATCTCTGGTAGCCTGATTAATCGTGAGATATAAGAGCTGTAAGTTATTGTGAATGGAGAAGCATGCAGGCTGATGCACTACATAGAATACTTATCTATATTCATCTACATTTGTAGGCTCATTCTCTGTATAGTGTAGTACAATCTCCAATTTTAATGTCTGATTGTCAGTCTCCTGTAGGCATACGCTCCCGAAAATGATGCACGGCAGAGCGCACGTTGCTCTCCCGTCACCATTACAGTTTATAGCCCCAACGGCGCATCCATCCGGAACTTGTTTATGAGGGGAATTTTGGACGTATGCCCGATGGGGACACAGAATGCAATGTGAAAGCATCCTAAGAAATCTTCATTCGTTTTTGGTTTGTTGGATGTAATCTGCTGGAGCTCATTGAATGAATAGGGTGATTAATATATATATAATTTTATTTAACCCCTTACTGACCTTGATTGTACTCAGTACATCTTGGTCGGATGGTACTTACAGATCTTGGGCGTACTTAGTGCGTCCATGTGATTTTGCGGGCACAGAGGCTGTGCGCGATTGACGCCTGGTGTCAGCTGATTCTGACAGCTGACACCTAGGACTGCAGGAGCAGTGCCCACAGCACTCCCAGCACTTTAACCCCCTAAATACTTATTTTTTCTATAAAATAGTTTTTATTGGGTAAAAGCGCCAAAACATAAAAAAACTATATAAATGTGGTATGGCTGTAATTGAATTGACCCAAAGAATAAAGCTGCCTTATCAATTTTACCACACGTGAAATGGCAAAAAAAACCTTCAAAAATCAATTCCTGAATTGCTGTTTTTTGTTAATTCTGTCACCCATAAATCAGAATAGAAAGCGATCAAAAAATGTTGTGTGACCCGAAAACAGTAACAATAAAAATGTGAACTCGTCCCACGAAAAAAAAGCCATCATATGACACTGTTGGACGAAATATTAAAAAATTATAGCTCTCAAAATATGGCAATGTGCAATGAAAAGCATCTTACAGTGTGTGACAGTAGCCAAACATAAAAAAAATATGAATCTGGTATCGCTGTAATCGCGACCGAACAGAAGAATAAAGTCGCCAAATCACTTATACCACATAAGGAACGGCGTAAAAAATAAATAAAACCAATTCTTCACCTGCTGTTTATTTTTTCATTTTGCCTCCCAAAGATCTCAGTAAGGCTCGGCTCACGTTTATCCTGTGATCTCCGCTGAGTTCTTACTTCTAATACGTGATTCAGACGGAACCCCCGGCGGAAGGTTCCCTATAATGGGGCAGATAGAGGCACTGTGAACGCCGCCTGACCTATGATCAGGCAATGTACGTCTTTTTAGGCGTGCATAAAAATGCCAGATGGAGTCCAGAGTAACTCTGCTGCCTCATTATAGTGAGTGGATCCCTAAATGGTTTCATCTGAATCACGTCACTTGGAGATTTAGATAGAAACACCAAAGTAAGTGCTGTGCGTAGACCGCCGGATAAATGTGATCCCAAACATTATGTAAAATTTTCCTAATAAAAGCTTCAACTTAATCCACAAAAAATAGCAAGTCCTTACTCAGGTCCATCATCTGCCAATGGAAATATAAGGGGCTTCCATTTACTGGTAGCACAAAGGCTCTGGAAAAGAAAAGAGCTATGGCTCCTCGCACCCCAAAAGAAATCCAGTGAATTTTACACTTCCCATTCCAAATGCCTCCAAATGCTCCGTTCTTGCCTAAACCACATTTAGCGTCCACATGTTTGCCATTTCTGTAGCGATGACAGCTCGCTTAATTTATAGGTTAGGTCTCTAGAAACATGAGCTGGGCACCACAACGTACTGGTCACTACAACGTACCGTTCACTACAGCGCACTGATCACTACAACTTACTGGTCACTACAATAGCAGATTACAATTTATTCATTAACATCCACTGCTCCTTGTTTCTGGAAAACACCCATGGAATGAAAATCGTCACTACACCTGTAGGTAAATTCCCAAAGTGGTATAATTTCCAAAATGGGGTCACTTGAGGGGGATTTTCTGCAAACTATTCTAGGGAAATCTGCGCTCCAGGAGTCAAATAGCTCTCCATCCCTCCCGAGTCTCTCCGTATGGCTAAGCAGTACAGTACAGTCACATATGGAGTATTTCTACATTCAGCAGAAATTGTGGAACAACTTTTGGTGCCATTTTTACACATTGCTCCTTGTGTAAATGTAAAATCTGGGGATAAAAACAATTTTTTTATGGTAAAAATGTAATTATTTTTTCTTCACTGACCAATGGTATAAAATTCTGAGACACACCTGTAGTGTCAATATGATCACTGCAACCCTAGATTAATTTATCATGAGGTGTATTTTGTAAAACGGGGTCACTTATGAGGAGTTCTGCTGTTCTGGCACCTCAGGGGCTCTCCAAGTAGGCCATGGCACCTGCAAACCATAACAGTAAAATCTGCACTATAATATGGTGCTCATTCCCTTCTGAGCTTTGCACTGTGCCTGAAAAGTATTTCCCGTTTACATATAGGATATTGTCGCACTCAGGAGAAACTTTTTCTACAAACTAAGGTTCATTTTTTTCCTATTAGCCTTTATAAAAACTAAACTTGGGGCTAAAATAACATTTTAGTGGTAAAAATGTAATTATTCTTTCTTCACCGCCCAACAGTATAAAAATATGTGAGGCACATGTGGTGTCAATATTATCACTGCACCCATAGATTAATTCATTGGGGAGTGAGTTTGCAAAATGAGGTCGTATATGGGGGGGTTTCTTCTGTTCTGGCAACCTCAAACCATTCCAGCAAAATCTGAACTCCAGTATGGTGTTTCTTCCCTTTTGAGCTTTGCACTGTGCCTCAAAAGTAGTTTTTGACCACATATGGGGCATCGTTATACTCAAGAAAATTGCACAATACATTATGGGGTCCATTTCTCCCGGTATCCTTGTGAACATGAAAAAAATGGGTCTAAAACAACATTTTTGCTTGAAAAATGTTTTTTTTTTAATTTTCACAGATCAACATTGTAAAATTCGGTGAATCACCTGGGGGTTCAAGGTGCTTTTAATACTGAAGATAATTCTCAATGACATTGGTTGTACGTTTTGATTTGTTGTCCTGCTGCAGAATAAATTTGGAGCTAATCAAATGCCTTCCTAAAGATAATTCCTAATAGATAAATATTTGCCTTTATTAAAAGGAAGCTGTCATGTTATTTTTTAGCAGGATACTAATAGTATCCTTAAATAGGGCTTGGGCACCCCTTTTAGAATCTGTTACATTTATTGCTGTAGCTTCTCTGGTTTTCTTACTGCAAACGTAATGTAAATCCAAAATGAATATGCACTGCTCTCCACTCCCATAATCGCGCCCACCTCCTCTACACAGATGGCGGTGAGAGTAAATGACAGTAAAGGAATACCACGTATGCGCAGACCTAGGAAGGCAAGATTTTTACTATCACTGACCATAATGTCACGCACCCCTCTACGTCGATGTCAGCGACAGTAAAAATCTTGAGCATGTACGATGCCTCCCTAGGTCTGCACATGCAGGGTATTCCCAAACTTTCATTTACTATCACCGACATTGGTGTATAGGTGGATGGCCTGGATTAAGGGCTTGGAGAGCAGTGCATAGTCACTTTGAATTTACATATACTTGACTAGCAAGAAAACCGGAGAATTTCAGGATACTATTACTATCCTTCTAAAAATCACATGACTGTTTCCCTTTAATGGTATTCTCTTATAGCCAATTGGGGTGACATCGTCGCTCAGTCATGTGATGTAAGCACTGTGCGGCTCTTCCTCAACATGACGGAGGTATGCTTAAGAACACTGGGCATTGCACATCCCTCCTTCTTTTTCCATCCACAGAATAAAAAGCACCCTCTTCTTTATACACACCACCTTTTGACAAAGCTGTTTTGGTGCGTTGAAAAACACAAGCAGGAAAACATGTTAAAATGTATATAACATTGACTAATAATGCTTTACATTGTATCTGTAAAAATGTAAGCTTGTAGTTCAGTCTCCAGAGGAGACAGGCCTTCAGCTTCCTCCAAAGATTTTCTATTAGGTTCAGGTCTGGACACTGGCTAGGCCACTCCAGGACCTTGAAATGCTTCTTACGGAGTCACTCCTTAGTTGCCCTGGCTGTGTGTTTTTGGTGATTGTCATGCTAGAAGATCCAGCCACAACCCATTTTCAATGCTGTTACTGAGGGAAGGAGATTTTTGGCCAAAATCTCAAGATACATGACCCCATCCATCCTCCCTTCAATACGGCTCAATCGTCCTGTCCCCTTTGCAGAAAAGCACCCCCAGTGCGAACCCCAGCGATCAGACATAAGTAGGTAATAAATATATTTTAATGGAAAACCTCTTTAATAGGCTTATCAAAACTGTGAGAAGACATAAAAATGTGCAATATAGTCTTTTAAGGAAGTTCCTCACTTCCCATCATAATACACTGTGTGCAGAATTATTAGGCAAGTGAGTATTTTGACCATATCATCATTTTTATGGAGATTTTCCAACTCCGTGCCGTATAAACTTGAATACTTACTGGATGAAACAGATCAGGTGATGTGTATTTGTGCAATGAGGGAGGTTGTGGACCGAGGATACAACACCCTTTATCAAAGTGTGCAGAATTATTAGGCAGCTTGTTTTCTTCAGGCAAAATGGCCCAAAAAAGAGATTTAACTGAATCTGAAAAATTGTTAAGCATCTTACAGAGAGTAGCACTTGAAGTAGTTAACTGGGTCGCAAAAAATGTCTTGAGAAAAAAAGATGCACATTAACTGATAAACATTTGAGAAGAGTCAAACATGAAGCAACCAGGAAGCCATTATCCTCCAGTGCTGTCATATTCCACAACTTTAACCTCTCTGGATGCCCAGAAGTACAGGTGTTCACTGCTCAGAGACATGGCCGAGGTAATGAAGGCTGAAAAAGACCACCACTGAGCAAGACACAGAAGTTGAAACTCCAAGACTGGGCCAAGAAATATCTGAAGACAGATCGTTCAACGGTTTTATGGACTGAGGAGATGAGATTGAAGCTTTAACAGACCAGATGGATAGGCCGTGGCTGGATCAGTAATGGGCACAGACCTCTACTTCGACTCAGATGCCAGCAAGGTGGAGCAGGGGTACTGTTATAGGCTGGTATAAGTAAAGATGAGCTAGCTGATCTCAACCTGTGCACAGACTTTGGCACCATTTTGTTGAAGACCTGAAGACCAGATGTGAAATCGCACACTGTACACTTGATGCTCACAGAATGATGGCCATGGCGCGAAAGTTCAAAACGGAGGCAAATCACTGAATAATCAGTGACCTGTAGAAACACAGGAGGCAGGCGGAGGGACCAAAGCAGAAGAAGACACAACTCCATCCAGGCCCACCTCGATGCACAGAACATGTCATTAAAAGAAAACTTAAAGCCATGATTAAAAAGAACCACTGATTGGATTTCTTCAACAAAGGTATAAATGTAATCATTGTAATAGCTCCATTATGACCATACCTTTGCTTTATCGTGCTAAATCCTGCTGACAGGTTATCTTTAAATATTCAGGTTTCAGGATTATTAACCTTTTGGATTGACAGACAGCGTTGTCGTTGTTCAATAAGAAAATTAATTATCAAAAATACAAATTGCCTAATAATTGTGCACACAGTGTATAGTCCCCATTTTCCTAATTACGGGATCTCACAGAATGTTCTGTAGGTTTGTCTGCCTCAAAGGAGACATGATTGATCAGAACACGTAGAATAGGTTTGACAAATCTGACAGTGAATTATCCTAACCGTCAACAGCTAAAGTATGTTCAAATGGTAAATGTATATAATTTTTAATATGCAACCATGTAAAACGTGACTTGTTTTTATTATCTTTTTCATCTATACGGTCTTTTTTTTTTCAAGATTTACATGTTGAACAAGAATGATGTGTGTTCACTTAAATAATGATTTTATCCAGACACTGACGTAATACATTCTTCCTATTCTCTATTAACCAAAGTCCAATCCTTTCTGCTCTTGTTTTTTCAAGCTTCAACATAACAATCCACATTGTGCACCTTAAATAAGTAAAAGCAAATCTTTTATGAGCTTCCCAGAAGATATTTGCTTTGTGAAATTCAGGAGAGAAAAAAAAATAATAGTGAATACTTTGCAACACTGTCTACAAGTCAAAGGCAACAGACATGAAAGAAATGGAGAAAAGAATTGAATGTTGTTTTATGTAGTGATGAAAAAGGATTGAATTCTAGTCTCTTTTTTAAATGGAAGAGCAGGTGATCATCATTCTCTCCGTCAGGAAAAAAAAAACATTTTCCACAACATAACCCCAACAATGCATCTATGATTGCAAGGATTGGCCTTGACTAAAAGCTACTTATTTATCAAAAGATATTTCCACTTCTATTCACCATTCAATGTCACTGTATTTCCATATCTTCTTTTTAATCTATGAAGGGGTTTTGCATTGAGACCAATTAAAGAAACATTTATCTAATTTTTGGGTTACATTTTATTGAAATATTTTTGAATGCATAACCAAAATGAACTATATCAATGAACTCCATATAAGTGGATGATGCTTGGTTATATTAACAATTTTACTACCAACCTATAAATCTGAAATTGTTATGCTTTTAGGACTCACCTTTTTGTAAAATAACAGGAAGCTACAATGCATAGGTGGTGGTGGACAAATATGCTAGGTGGGTTGATAAGAGGAATAAATGGTCCTTATCACGTAGGTCTAAAGTGATAGGGAATAGAGCGGCCCTTATAACCTCCAGGGCTCCTATGATTTGGATGACAAAAAATGCAATTGGTGTTACTGGTACTTTGAAAGTATACACAGGACCAACAATTGTGTGACATAATGTAGGAAACCCATGGTGGCCAGAAAGAGAAGAGTAGCAGTGGCTAGGAAGAAACCAGTGGTTGACAGGAGAAAAATGCTGAGCGGATGAGAGTGGGTTAGCATAAAAAGAAGCGTAACAGTGTTGTTGGCTTTTACTAGTTCAGTTTAAAGGGATATAAAAGAGTCTGTTTTCTGTTTCAGAAATCCAACCACTCCTGTTCATTGACTGTGCATGGCATTCTATCCAATTTCTTTTGACTTGAATGGGGCAGAGCTGCGACATCGGGCACAACCCAAGGACAATATTGGCGCCGTTTCTTGCACAAACTATATCCAAGCAACTAAATGGATTGATTAAGGCAATTTAATTAGTATTTTTTATCATCTTGAGATGGTCCACCTCTTCCCAGGTGATAGAGCCTTTTGATACCTCGCTTTTCCAATATGTACAACAAGGGCATGGTCACACATCTATTCTGATTCTATAATGAGTGGATAAGGTGTGCTTTTGATAAGAGGATAATGTGTAATGTTGCTTAAACTAGAAAAACAATGACAAAATGGGCTGGTACCGTACTTGGCATTTCCCTGCCACTTGATATTTTATGTGACCCAATGTTACCCTTTGCAGCCATTCTTCACTAATCCTATAATGCAGCTGAAGATAAAGGCGGTTATTTTACAATAGATTAATGGATTGCCTATGATATGTTTCAATGTTTAACAAGCAGACATGATACATGAAAAGGTTGAGGAAAGTATTCTTTGATTTATTGGGCTCAAGATCACAGATGAGAAACACCTGGACCCTCAGTGTAATGATGGATACAAACTGAATGTGCATCACGTAAAGTATTCATAATTACATTTACAAAACGCTATCATCCATGTCTTTCAATAAATAGCTATGCTGAGCCTTAAACAACTAGGATAACTTGAAGATGTATTCCATCTTCTCAAGAGGTTAAAACATTGCTGTCATGACATTTCAGAGTGGCAATTATCAAACTTTGCTAAAGCTGGAGCTTGATGCATGACATGCAAAAAACTGTGTCATCTTAACGTTCCTTCCAGCTCACTCAGCGGTACACGGAGGTAGAAAAGGGAACACTGTCACTTTACATCCTTCACTGGATTATTAGGTACAATGTGGCATAAACCATGGTGAAGTAAAATGAACATGGTTCAGTTTAGCACCAACACAAGCAGTTTCCTGGAGTTACTCTCTCCGAACATGCTGATCACTGAATGCCTCTGGAGGCCTACTATTTAAGTCCCTGACCACACCCTGGGGTGGAGATAAGGTGGACAACCTCCCACCCACTCCATGGTTGTCCACAAAAACCCAGCCCTTAAACAATATGGCTGATTAACCCCTCTCAACACTTAGTGCGCTAGAGCAAAACATCTGGGTTTCAAATAACTGAAGCACATACCTTCCCAAAACCCTGTCTGATGACAAATGCACATCTAGTAGGATGCAGCATATCATATGCATTAATTTTTTGCACTTTTTATCATATCATTTTTTGCGGGATGTGTCTAGGCCTCTTTTTGTTGGCTTGGTTTATTAGGGTGTCTGTCTCTGTGTGTTGCATATTATAGTTCTGAGAAGCCAACCTGTTAATACAAGGGCGTCATTAATAGGCTGCAAGTCAGACACTTTGCCTCACACTTACCTAAGTGACTGGCATCCTATGCAAGCCATATCAATGTGCAATTTTTTCTACTAGGCAGCCAACCCCTCCATAATCTGGTAGGTGTGGGGGTGGCTGTTTTTATCAGTAGTTTGCACCTGTGCTGCCCCTTGCTTTTATTAGTGGAGGCCTGCTGTATCCTGCTAGATGTGGATTTGTCAGCAGACAGGGTGTTGGGAAGGCAATATCTTATGGTGTGTTTTTTTTTATTTTTTTTTATGTTCGCTGTTTTTCAAATAACTGAAGCCAATAGCCCCAGCAAAACATATCTCCCCTCCAGGACTTTTTCAGTGACTTTGTCACAGCGTCTACACCGGAGGGGCATTGTGCAGAGAAAGAGATAGATGGGCATACTTACTGACTTTATTCCCTTAGACGGGATACATCTTCAGGGCAGACCTATATGACTTCACAAAGCTCCACATATGACTTTGGAAAAGACTTTAACCCCTTCACCCCCAAGGGTGGTTTGCACCTTAATGACCGGCCAATTTTTACAATTCTGACCACTGTCTCTTTATGAGGTTATAACTCTGGAACGCTTCAACGGATCTTCGCGATTCTGAGATTGTTTTCTCGTGACATATTGTACTTCACGTTAGAAGTAAAATTTCTTCGATATAACTTGCGTTTATTTTTGAAAAAAACGCAAATACGGCGAAAATTTTTAAAATTTTGCAATTTTCAAACTTTGAATTTTTATTCCCTTAAAACAGAGAAATATATCACACAAAATAGTTAAGAAATAACATTTCCCACATGTCTACTTTACATCAGCACAATTTTGGAACCAAAATTTTTTTTTGTTAGGAAGTTATAAGGGTTAAAAGTTGACCAGCGATTTCTCATTTTTACAACAAAATTTACAAAGCCATTTTTTTTAGGGACCACCTCTCATTTGAAGTCACTTTGAGGGGTCTATATGGCAGAAAATACCCAAAAGTGACACCATTCTAAAAACTGCACCCCTCAAGGTACTCAAAACCACATTCAAGAAGATTATTAACCCTTCAGGTGCTTCACAGGAACTAAAGCAACGTGGAAGGAAAAAATGAATATTTAACTTTTTAGCCACAAAAATGATCTTTTACAAACTTTTTTTTTATTTTCACAAGGGTAAAGGGAGAAAATGGACAGATAAGGTTGTTATGCAATTTCTCCTGAGTACGCCAATACCCAATATGTGGGGGAAAACCACTGTTTGGGCACACGGCAGAGCTCGTAAGGGAAGGAGCGCCGTTTGACTTTTTCAAACTAAAATTGGCTGGAATTGAGATTGGACGCCATGTCGTGTTTGGAGAGCCCCTGATGCGCCTAAAGAGTGGAAACCCCCACAAGTGACACCATTTTGGAAACTAGACCCCCTAAGGTACTTCTCTAGATCTGTTGTGAGCACTTTGAACTCCCAAGTGTTTCACAAAAGCTTATAATGCCTGGGTGTGAAAAAAAAAAAAACAATTTTCCACAAAAATGATTTTTTAGTCCCAAATTTTGAATTTTCCCAAGGAAATTGGACCCCAAAAGTTGTTGTCCAATTTGTCCTGAGTACGCTGATCCCCCATATGTGGGGGGGGGGAACTGTTTGGGTGCACGGCAGGGCTTGGAAAGGAAGTAGTAACGTTTTGGAATGCAGACGTTGATGGGGGTCATGTTCCGTTTGCAGTGCCCCAGATGAGCCTAAACAGTGGAAACCCCCCACAATTGACCCCATTTTGGAAACTAGACCCCCTAAGGAACTTATCTAGATCTTTGGTGAGCACTTTGAACCCCCAAGTGCTTCACACAAGTCTATAATGCCCGGGCATGAAAATAAAAAATCCTATTTTTTTCCCACAAAAATTATATTTTAGTCACTAATTTTTTATTTTCTCAAGGGTAACAGGAGAAATTGGACCACATAAGTTGTTGTCCAATTTGTCCTGAGTACGCTGATACCCCATAAGTGGGTGGGAACCACTGTTTGGGCGCACGGCAGAGCTCGGAATGGAAGGAGCACCATTTGACTTTTTCCAACCAAAATTGGCTGGAATTGAGATTGGATGCCATGTTGCATTTGGAGAGCCCCTGATGTGCCTAAACAGTGGAAACCCCCCACAAATGACCCCATTTTGGAAACTAGACCCCCTAAGGAACTTTTCTAGATCTTTGGTGAGCAATTTGAACCCCCAAGTGCTTCACACAAGTTTATAACGTAGAGCCGTAAAATTTAAAAATCATATTTTTTCCACAAAAATGATCTTTTCACCCCAATTTTTATTTTTCCAAGGGTAACAAGACTCCAAAAGTTATTGTGCAATTTGTCCTGAGTGCGCTGATACCCCATATGTGGGGGTAAACCACTGTTTGGGTGCATGGCAGAGTTTGGAAGGGAAGGAGCGCCGTCTGACTTTTTCAACGCAGAATTGGCTGGACGCCATGTCGTGTTTGGAGAGCTCCTGATCTGCCTAAACAGTGGAAACCCCCATAAATGACGCCATTTTGGAAACTAGACCCCTCAAGGAACTTATCTAGATGTGTGGTGAGAACTTTTAACCCCCAGGTGTTTCACTAAAGTTTATAACGTACAGCCGTAAAATAAAAAATCCTTTTTTTTTTACAAAAATGATTTTTTCGTCCCCAATATTTTATTTTCACAAGGGTAACAGAAGAAATTGGAACCCAAAAGTTGTTGTCCAATTTGTCCTGAGTACGCTGATACCCAATATGTGGGAGAAAACTACTGTATGGGCGCACGTCAGGGCTCGGAAGGGAAGTAGTGACGTTTTGGATTGCAGACTTTGATGGAATGGTCTGGGGGCGTCATGTCACATTTGGAGAGCCCCTGATGCACCTATACAGTGGAAACCCCCCACAAGTGACCCCATTTTGGCAAATAGACCCCACAAGGAACTTATCTAGATGTGTGGTGAGCACTTTGAACCCCGAAGTGCTTCACAGAAGTTTATAACGTACAGCCGTAAAAATAAAAAAATTTTTTTTTTTTTGCAAAAATGATTTTTTCGCCCCCAATATTTTATTTTCACAAGGGTAACAGAAGAAATTGGAACCCAAAAGTTGTTGTCCAATTTGTCCTGAGTACGCTGATACCCAATATGTGGGAGAAAACTACTGTATGGGCGCACGTCAGGGCTCGGAAGGGAAGTAGTGACGTTTTGGATTGCAGACTTTGATGGAATGGTCTGGGGGCGTCATGTCGCATTTGGAGAGCCCCTGATGCGCCTAAACAGTGTAAACCCCCCACAAGTGACCCCATTTTGGAAAATAGACCCCACAAGGAACTTGTCTAGATGTGTGGTGAGCACTTTGAACCCCGAAGTGCTTCACAGAAGTTTATAACGCACAGCCGTAAAAATAAAAAATCCATTTTTTTTTTGCAAAAATGATTTTTTTGCCCCAATATTTTATTTTTACAAGGGTAACAGGAGAAATTGGACCCCAAAAGTTGTTGTCCAATTTGTCCTGAGTACGCTGATATCCAATATGTGGGAGAAAACTACTGTATGGGTACACGTTGGGGCTCGGAAGGGAAGTAGTGACGTTTTGGATTGCAGACTTTGATGGAATGGTCTGGGGGCGTCATGTCGCATTTGGAGAGCCCCTGATGCGCGCTAAACAGTGGAAATCCCCAACAAGTGACCCCATTTTGGAAAATAGATCCAACAAGGAACTTATCTAGATGTGTGGTGAGCGCTATGAAGCCCCAAGTGCTTCACAGAAGTTTATAATGTACAGCCGTAAAAACAAAAAAATATTTTTTTTTGTACAAAAATGATATTTTCGCCCCCAGTTTTTTATTTTCCCAAGGGTAGCAGAAGAAATAGGACAAATTGCACAATAACTCTTGTGGTCCAGAGTACGCTGATACCCCATATGTGGGGATAAACTACTGTTTGGACGCATGGCAGAGCTCAGAAGTGAAGGAGCACCGTTTGACTTTTTCAACGCAGAATTGGCTGGAATTGAGATCAGACGCCATGTCACATTTGGAGAGCCCCTGATGTGCCTAAACAGCTGAAACCCCCCAATTCTAACTCCAACCCTAACCCCAACACACCCCTAACCCTAGTCCCAACCCTAACCACAAACCTAACCCTAACACACCCCTAATCCCAACCCTAACCCTAATCCTAACTTTAGCGCCAACCCTAACCCTAACTTTAGCCGCAACCCTAACCCTAACCCTAATGGGAAAATGGAAATAAATGCTTTTTTTTTAATTTTATTATTTTTCCCTTACTAAGGGGGTGATAAAGGGGGGTTTGATTTACTATTTATAGCGGGTTTTTATGATTGGCAGCTGTCACGCTAAAGACGCTTTTTATTGCAAAAATAGTTTTTGCATCATCACATTTTGAGAGCTATAATTTTTGCATATTTTGGCCCACAGAGTCATGTGAGGTCTTATTTTTTGCGGGACGAGTTGACGTTTTTATTGGTACCATTTTTGAGCACGTGACGTTTTTTGATCGCTTTTTATTTCGATTTTTGGAGGTTAGAATGAACAAAAATCAGCAATTCATGAATTTCTTTTGGGGGAGGCGTTTATACCGTTCCGCGTGTGGTAAAATTGATAAAGCAGTTTTATTCTTCGGGTCAGTATGATTAATGGCGATACCTCATTTATATCATTTTTTCATGTTTTGGCGCTTTTATAGAATAAAAACAATTTTATATAAAAAATAATTATTTTTGCATCGCTTTATTCTGCGAGCTATAACTTTTTTATTTTTTCGCTGATGATGCTGTATGATGGCTCGTTTTTGCGGGACAAGATGACGTTTCAGCGGTACCATGTTTATTTATATCCGTCTTTTTGATCGCGTGTTATTCCACTTTTTGTTCGGCGGTATGATGATAAAGCATTGATTTTTTGCTTCGTTTTTTTTTTTTTTTTTTTTAAGGGGTTCACTAAAGGGGTTAACTAGTGGGACAATTTTATAGGGGGGTCGTTACGGACGCGGCGATACCAAATATGTGTACTTTTATTGTTTGTTTTTTTTATTTATAGGAAGAAGTGAATTTATTGGGAATATTTTTTTTTTTTTTTATTTATTTTGGATTTTTTTTTTACACATGTTTATTTTTACTTTTTTTAACTTTTTTACTTTGTCCCAGGGTGGGACATCACAGTATTTTATCTGATCGCTGGTGTGACAGTGTGCACAGCACTCTGTCACACAGCGATCGCACAGGCATAGATGCAGGCTTCTCAGTGCCTGCTCTCGGCAGGCACTGAGGTAGCCGCCTCCCTCCAGGACCCCGGCGCCATCTTGGATCCGGGTCCTGGGAGGGAGGAAGCCCTCAGAACAGCGCGATCACATCGCGCTGCTCTGAGGGTCTCAGGGGGGCGCGCAGGGAGCCCCCACCCTGCGCGATCCTCCCCTGTGCCCCCAGTACAACCGCGATCATGTTTGATCGCGGTGTGCTAGGGGTTAATGTGCCGGGAGCGGTCCGTGACCGCTCCTGACACGCAGTCATGGGTGTCAGCTGTGATAATCAGCTGACACCCGGCGGCGATTAGCTGCGCTCCCCTCAGGAGCGCAGCTGATCGCCTATGACGTACTATCCCGTCCCCGGTCATACGGGCCCAGGTACCATGGACGGGATAGTACGTCCGATGGCAGTAAGGGGTTAAGGGTTTTTCACCATTGTCATTAAAAGAGATAAGAACAATAAATGTACTTATATAGGGCCAACAAATTCCACAGCACTTTAAAATTAAGAGGGGACTTGTACAGACAATAAAAACATTACCTATTAACATATAGTTCATAAGTTACGGGAAGAACGAGGGCCGTGCTTACAAGCTTACAATCTATAAGGTTATGGAGGGGACACAAAAGGTAAAACGTGCTTGTCATGTATGGTCCAGCCATCACTTTAATAAATGGGGCATTTCAAGTAAGCTGCATGATCCAGTCATCAATCAGGATCTGTCCAGATATAGTCACCAAGTGCTATTGGGTGCATGGAGGGTGTGGAGACAGATGTATACTAGTGGCCAGATTCTGAGGAAAATTTAGAAGAGGAACAGAGAAGATTTAGATTAGTTAGGTGAGATGAAAGGACTGCTTAAGGAGATGTGTTTTTTAAAACATGATTAAACATGTGGCTCTTGGGTATTACCGTATTTTTCGACTATAAGACGCACCGGACTATAAGACGCACACAGGTTTTAGAGGTGGAAAATAGGGAAAAATATATTTGAAGCAAAAAATGTGGTAAATATTTAATAACATACTATTATATGTGGTGTTATTATATAATAGTATGTTATTATGTTGGAAGCTACGGGTAGGAGATGGTGCTGCGGGACCAGTGTGGTGTCTGTAAACTACTATGTGAAGACGCTGGAGGGTGAGTATAAGGCCGGGGTCACACATGCGAGAAACTCGCACGATTTCGTGTGAGTCTCTCGCATGAACACCCGGAACTGCCGCCGGTACTCAGACTGGAGCGTGTGGCTGCATAGAAATACATGCTGCATAGAAATAGAGACAGATGATAGAGACAGAGTTGATAGAGATAGATGATAGAGACAGATGATAGAGACAGAGATGATAGAGACAGAGATGATAGAGATGATAGAGACAGGTGATAGAGACAGAGATGATAGAGACAGAGATGATAGAGACAGAGATGATAGAGACAGAGATGATAGAGACAGATGATAGAGACAGAGATGATAGAGACAGAGATGATAGAGACAGATGATAGAGACAGATGATAGAGACAGAGATGATAGAGACAGGTGATAGAGACAGAGATGATAGAGACAGAGATGATAGAGATGATAGAGACAGAGATGATAGAGACAGATGATAGAGACAGAGATGATAGAGACAGATGATAGAGACAGAGATGATAGAGACAGGTGATAGAGACAGAGATGATAGAGACAGAGATGACAGAGATGATAGAGACAGAGA
>JARQOD010009982.1:0-29086 GCA_033576555.1 Oophaga sylvatica
TTGAAGTCGTGCAGCCGGAGGCGAAGAAATGCAATCAGTATAATAGACGCGTGTCGCTTTTACTTTCCTCTCTGGGAGGAACGTCTATTGATCGTCTCGGGAGCAGGCCGGGGACCAGACGGAAGCGCAGAATTCCTGCTAATAGACAGCGTTATCTGGGAAGGGACGCGGCGCCCGGACTCAGGATTCTTAGAATATTTTAGGTAACATTACAGTAAAAAAAAAACATATAAACTGTAAAAGGCCAATTAATAACTCCTGGCAGTGGTGGGAAAATAGCGGAAATTGTGAAGTCAGCATTTATTAAACAGATCCCGGCTGGCGATGAATTCATGGGATTCCGCTCTTTTGCCGCACTTACTTATTTTTTCCTGTCATCATATTCATGAATATTTCTCAGGCTTTTGATTTATTAATGTATTTTTATTGTAATAAATTTGTGCTTTTTAATTTTTTTTTTAAAGTGTTATCGTAGTTTTATTTTTATCTTATAAATCAATAATGAAAATAAGAAAGTTTGTCAAATATTTTATCCCGGTAATCGGCTTCTTTCTCCTCATTCATTCTCAAAATTCTTAATCCACGGTTGAATCTGTTATGGCTGAATTCCCATGACTTTTTTTCTTAATAAAAAGTTTATAAATAGGATTTTTATCTATTATTTTAAGACATTTTACACTTTGTCATAACAAATGGAATATTTTGAGACAGCCATGTGGCTTTTACATGGACCCTGTTGGCATTGGCCTCAGTACAGGTCAAATATGTAGACCTCATATATAGGGGTCAAACATGTACAGTGCCTTGCGAAAGTATTCAGCCCTCTGGAACTTTTCAGCCTTTTCCCACATATCATGCTTCAAACATAAAGATACCAAATGTAAATTTTTGGTGAAGACTCAACAACAAGTGGGACACAATTGTGAAGTTGAACGAAATTTTTTGGTTATTTTAAATTTTTGTGGAAATACAAAAACTGAAAAGTGGGGCGTGCAATATTATTCGGCCCTTTACTTTCAGTGCAGCAAACTCACTCCAGAAGTTCATTGTGGATCTCCGAATGATCCAATGTTGTCATAAATGACTAATGATGATAAATATAATCCACCTGTGTGTAATCAAGTCTCTGTATAAATGCACCTGCTCTGTGATAGTCTCCGGGTTCTGTTTGAAGCACAGAGAGCATCATGAAGACCAAGTAACACAACAGGCAGGTCCGTGATACTGTTGTGGAGAAGTTTAAAGCCGGATTTGGATACAAAATGATTTCCAAAACTTTAACATCGCAAGGAGCACTGTGCAAGCGATCATATTGAAATGGAAGGAGTATCATACCACTGCAAATCTACCAAGACCCGGCCGGCCCTCTAAACTTTCATCTCAAACAAGGAGAAGACTGATCAGAGATGCAGCCAAGAGTCCCAATGTTCACTCTGGATGAACTGCAGAGATCTACAGCTGAGGTGGGACAGTCTGTCCATAGGACAACAATCAGTCGTACACTGCACAAATCTGGCCTATATGGAAGAGTGGCAAGAAGAAAGCCATTTCTCAAAGATATCCATAAAAAGTGTTGTTTAAAGTTTGCAACAAGCCACCTGGGAGACACCAAACATGTGGAAGAAGGTGCTCTGGTCAGATGAAACCAAAATTGAACTTTTTGGCAACAATGCCAAACGATATGTTTGGCGTAAAGGCAACACAGCTCATCACCCTGAACACACCATCCCCACTGTCAAACATGGTGGTGGCAGCATCATGGTTTGGGCCTGCTTTTCTTCAGCAGGGACAGGGAAGCTGGTTCAAATTGATGAGAAGATGGTTGGAGCCAAATACAGGACATTCTTGAAGAAAACCTGTTGGAGTCTGCAAAAGACCTGAGACTGGGACGGAGATTTGTCTTCCAACAAGACAATGATCCCAAACATAAAGCAAAATCTACAATGGAATGGATCACAAATAAACGTATCCTGGTGTTAGAATGGCCAAGTCAAAGTCCAGACCTGAATCCAATCGAGAATCTGTGGAAAGAGCTGAAAACTGCTGTTCACAAACGATCTCCATCCAACCTCACTGAGCGCGAGCTGTTTGCCAAGGAAGAATGGGCAAGAATTTCAGTCTCTCGATGTGCAAAACTGATAGAGACATACCCCAAGAGACTGCAGCTGTAATCTCAGCAAAAGGTGGCGCAACAAAGTATTAAGGTAAAGGGTCCGAATAATATTGCACGCCCCACTTTTCAGTTTTTGTATTTCCACTAAAATTTAAGATAACCAATAAATTTCATTCAACTTCACAATTGTGTCCCACTTGTTGTTGATTCTTCACCAAAAATTTACATTTGGTATCTTTATGTTTGAAACATGATATCTGGGAAAAGGTTGAAAAGTTCCAGGGGGCCGAATACTTTCGCAAGGCACTGTAGCTGGTCCCTCCTCGACACGGATGAAAAATTTGTACCCAATTGGTGAAAGCCAAGCACTGGACTCCAATGGTGGAGAATAAACATCAGGACTACTGCGGTATAAGACAACCTTTTAGACTCCATAAGCACATTGCAATTATCTGGACCCCAAGAACATAGCTAAAACATGTAGATCCCATCGGTACAGGCCAACCATCTTGAACCCCATTGACATAAGTCAAACATCTCCACAACATTGATGAAGGCCACTTATCTTTACGCTATTGTCAAGTGTCAAACATCTGTACACTCCTCAACAAAACTCAAAAACTATAGGTGCAGACCAAACATCTCTACCCCATGAGCACTGGAAAAACAGGTAAACCCTCCTCAACACACATCAAACATCTGTCCCCCTCTGGTGCAGGCAAAACATCTGGACCCCATGAGCAATGCCCTAACATCTAGACCCTCCTAAACAAGTCAAACATCTGTCCCCCCATCAGTTTAGGCCAAACATCTTGATCCTATGAGCACTGGATAACATTTAGACCCTACTGAACGTGGGTCAAACATCTGTGCCAATCAGTGCAGGCCAAACATCTTGATCCCATGAGCACTGGATAACATTTAGACCCTACTGAACGTGGGTCAAACATCTGTCCCCATCAGTGCAGGCCAAACATCTTGATCCCATGAGTACTAGATAACATTTAGACCCTACTGAACGTGGGTCAAACATCTGTCCCCATTAGTGCAGGCCAAACATCTTGATCCCATGAGCACTGGATAACATTTAGACCCTACTGAACACAAGTCAAACATCTGTCCAACTGTCTACCTTTGGTCCAAACATCTAGACCATTCGAAATACACGTCAATCATTTGTTTCCCATGTGTGCAGGTCAAACATCTGGACCTCATGAGCACTGGAGAAACATTAAGATCCTCCGCAATATAGGTCAAACATCTGGCCCACTGGTGCAGGTCAAACATGTTTCAACCATCAGTGCAGGCCAAACGTCTGGACCCCATGAGCACTGTCGAAACATCTAGACTCTCCACAACACAGGTGAAACATCTGCCCCATTGGTGAAGATCAGTCATCTGGACCCCATAAGCACTGCCCAAACCTCCAACCTCTCCTCAACACAAGCCAAATATCTGCCCCCATTCTGTGTAGGTCAAACTTATGGGTTTGAGCAACTTCTCTAACTCCACCAGTACAGATTAATCTGAGCTTCTATGATATTGGCCAAACATGGGGAATTTATAGGACAGGCCAAACATCTGGTCCATAGAAACATCTGTGATGGAAGAAAGGAACGCGGGCTACATGTTGTACCGATAATGCTAAATGTGGATGTTTTGTGTGGTATGTGGAGCATCAACCGGCACGTTTTCTACTCTTTATTAGAGGGTGAATGTTTTTTCACTTTTTTTTTCCTTGAGCTGAGTACAATGAGGCAAATGTCACGCTGACTCTTTAATATCTAGAAGAGCGGAGCAAAAATTCATGTCACAGCTTTATTAAAGCATAAAATATGCAGCAATGCTAGTCGTTCACCCAAGGATCAAGGTCTCCTCTACTTCCCTCGGTTCCCCCAAACGCCCCCCTCGTGGTGATGAGAAAACTCGTGGTAGAAATAGAGCAGTTCCATGGTTACATCAGATTCTACAGGAGTTATTTATGGATTATAAACACTCACATTAGTGGTCACCGACTACATAACGACCCTGACGGTAAAATCTAGGACCTGAGAACCTACACGGAGGCTCGTGTGCACATCTCACTAGTCTCCGATTGATGAACCATATTCAGACCAGCTACGCTTTTCTTCATCCAGGCTGAAGGTGCTGATAAAAGGCATCTGGGATGTGCCCAGGTCTTCTATTGCAGAAGTTATATTCTTGTCCACAGGGGGCAGCATTATAGTAGTTATATTCTTGTACATAGGAGCAGTATTATAGTAGTTATATTCTTGTATATAGAGGCAGTATTATAGTAGTTATATTCTTGTACATAGGGGCAGTATTATAGTAGTTATATTCTTGTCCACAGGGGCAGCATTATAGTAGTTATATTCTTGTACATAGGAGCAGTATTATAGTAGTTATATTCTTGTACATAGGAGCAGTATTATAGTAGTTATATTCTTGTACATAGGGGCAGTATTATAGTAGTTATATTCTTGTACATAGGGGCAGTATTATAGTAGTTATATTCTTGTACATAGGAGCAGTATTATAGTAGTTATATTCTTGTACATAGGAGCAGTATTATAGTAGTTATATTCTTGTACATAGGGGCAGTATTATAGTAGTTATATTCTGTACATAGGAGCAGTATTATAGTAGTTATATTCTTGTATATAGGAGCAGTATTATAGTAGTTATATTCTTGTACATAGGGGCAGTATTATAGTAGTTATATTCTTGTACATAGGAGCAGTATTATAGTAGTTATATTCTTGTATATAGGAGCAGTATTATAGTAGTTATATTCTTGTACATAGGGGCAGTATTATAGTAGTTATATTCTTGTACATAGGAGCAGTATTATAGTAGTTATATTCTTGTACATAGGGCAGTATTATAGTAGTTATATTCTTGTCATAGGAGCAGTATTATAGTAGTTATATTCTTGTACATAGGAGCAGTATTATAGTAGTTATATTCTTGTACATAGGAGCAGTATTATAGTAGTTATATTCTTGTGCATAAGGAGCAGTATTATAGTAGTTATATTCTTGTACATAGGAGCAGTATTATAGTAGTTACATTCTTGTATATAGGAGCAGTATTATAGTAGTTATATTCTTGTACATAGGGCAGTATTATAGTAGTTATATTCTTGTACATAGGAGCAGTATTATAGTAGTTATATTCTTCTACATAGGAGCAGTATTATAGTAGTTATATTCTTGTACATAGGAGCAGTATTATAGTAGTTATATTCTTGTCACAGGGGCAGCATTATAGTAGTTATATTCTTGTACATAGGAGCAGTATTATAGTAGTTATATTCTTGTATAAGGAGCAGTATTATAGTATTTATATTCTTGTACATAGGGCAGTATTATAGTAGTTATATTCTTGTACATAGGAGCAGTATTATAGTAGTTATATTCTTGTAATAGGAGCAGTATTATAGTAGTTATATTCTTGTACATAGGGCAGTATTATAGTAGTTATATTCTTGTCACAGGGGCAGCATTATAGTAATGTAGGATAATATTCTTGTACATAGGAGCAGTATTATAGTAGTTATATTCTTGTACATAGGAGCAGTATTATAGTAGTTATATTCTTGTACATAGGAGCAGTATTATAGTAGTTATATTCTTGTACATAGGGGCAGTATTATAGTAGTTATATTCTTGTACATAGGAGCAGTATTATAGTAGTTATATTCTTGTACATAGGAGCAGTATTATAGTAGTTATATTCTTGTACATAGGGGCAGTATTATAGTAGTTATATTCTTGTACATAGGAGCAGTATTATAGTAGTTATATTCTTGTAATAGGAGCAGTATTATAGTAGTTATATTCTTGTACATAGGGCAGTATTATAGTAGTTATATTCTTGTACATAGGAGCAGTATTATAGTAGTTATATTCTTGTACATAGGGCAGTATTATAGTAGTTATATTCTTGTACATAGGAGCAGTATTATAGTAGTTATATTCTTGTACATAGGAGCAGTATTATAGTAGTTATATTCTTGTACATAGGAGCAGTATTATAGTAGTTATATTCTTGTACATAGGAGCAGTATTATAGTAGTTATATTCTTGTACATAGGAGCAGTATTATAGTAGTTATATTCTTGTACATAGGGCAGTATTATAGTATTTATATTCTTGTACATAGAGGCAGTATTATAGTAGTTATATTCTTGTACATAGGAGGCAGTATTATAGTAGTTATATTCTTGTACATAGGAGCAGTATTATAGTAGTTATATTCTTGTACATAGGAGCAGTATTATAGTAGTTATATTCTTGTACATAGGGCAGTATTATAGTAGTTATATTCTTGTACATAGGAGCAGTATTATAGTAGTTATATTCTTGTACATAGGAGCAGTATTATAGTAGTTATATTCTTGTACATAGGGCAGTATTATAGTAGTTATATTCTTGTACATAGGAGCAGTATTATAGTAGTTATATTCTTGTACATAGGGGCAGTATTATAGTAGTTATATTCTTGTACATAGGGCAGTATTATAGTAGTTATATTCTTGTACATAGGAGCAGTATTATAGTAGTTATATTCTTGTACATAGGGCAGTATTATAGTAGTTATATTCTTGTACATAGGAGCAGTATTATAGTAGTTATATTCTTGTACATAGGAGCAGTATTATAGTAGTTATATTCTTGTACATAGGAGCAGTATTATAGTAGTTATATTCTTGTACATAGGAGCAGTATTATAGTAGTTATATTCTTGTACATAGGAGCAGTATATATAGTAGTTATATTCTTGTACATAGGGCAGTATTATAGTAGTTATATTCTTGTACATAGGAGCAGTATTATTAGTTATATCTGATAGCAGTTTATATAGTATACTTGTACATAGGGCAGTATTATAGTAGTTATATTCTTGTACATAGGAGCAGTATTATAGTAGTTATATTCTTGTACATAGGAGCAGTATTTAGTAGTATATCTTGTACATAGGCTATAATAGTATATCTTGTACATAGGAGCAGTATTATAGTAGTTATATTCTTGTACATAGGGCAGTATTATAGTATTATATTCTTGTACATAGGGCAGTATTATAGTAGTTATATTCTTGTACATAGGGCAGTATTATAGTAGTTATATTCTTGTACATAGGGCAGTATTATAGTAGTTATATTCTTGTACATAGGGGCAGTATTATAGTAGTTATATTCTTGTACATAGGGGCAGTATTATAGTAGTTATATTCTTGTACATAGGAGCAGTATTATAGTAGTTATATTCTTGTACATAGGGCAATTTTTATTGTAAAAACCAAACAAATACAAATATACTGACATTCCTCCAGTAATACAAAAATAAATTCACTTGGATTGTACATTCATTACATATCCGGATTATACATATAAAATTATCTTAAAGAGTCCATACACCTGGTTGGAAAAAAAAAAAAAAAAAAAACACATATATTTCAACCCAGTGACACATCCTTCCATAACTTAACATTTCCTAATGATTTTATCTATCTGGGTCGGACATTATTTAGTTGACAGCGTCACAGATCTGAGTCGGAGTTATTCTGGTCACCGCCGGTCTCCATTTCAGACTCTACCCGAGAGCCCTCAGGTAATGGCTTCCGCTTGGGCGGAGGACAGTCCTCTACGTCCCTATCAAACTCTGCGTCAATTCTTCTAAGGTCATCCTCAAAATCACCGTCAGACTCAGACAGAACACCAAACCTATTAGATAAGTCCATTACACCTGCAGAACTCTGGACCTTCTTCCTGGCTCCTTGGCCAGTGTCATACTCCTTCTCAGGTTTACGGGAGGTCTTGTCCTTTTTCTTCCTTTTAGTCTGAGACACAGATGGTAGTACTGAAGTAATGCTTCCCTGTGACTGCTGCCCCTGAGGGACAACCTCCATACTTCCCTGTGCACCCTCTGAACCCTGCTGCTCTGGTGTCACCTGAGTAGACCCCTGGGGCCTCCGGTCTGGCCAGTATTTCCCCTGACAGTAAAGCTGCCTCCTCCAGAATCTCTGCCCCTGCCACCAAATCCTCATCAGGATAGTCCTTACAGATATTGTGCCAGGCGTCAGGACAGTCCCTGTGAGGGTGACCGATCTTCCCACAGAGGTTGCACCTGATGTTCTGGCAGTCTGCAGCCACATGGCCGACCTCCCCACACAGGTTGCACTTCACCACAGTACACGTATTCGCCAGGTGACCCGCCTTGCCACATTTGAAGCACTTACGAGGCTGCCCAGGATAGAAACACACACCCCTCTCCCTCCCAATAAAGAAGGAGTTGGGTAAGTGGGCAGTGATATTATCGCACTGGCGCAGTTTCACCAAAACCCTCCACCCTCCCGTCCAGATACCATCATTGTCTCTGCTTTTGGTGAGGTCAGAGACCAGGTCACAATGCCTCCGGAGCCACACCACAATGTCCTGCGGGGGAACAGACTCATTCCAGAAGATGAGATTTACCGTAACGGTATCTGGCTTAGAGATAGGAATAAAGCTGAACTTACTCCAGCCCTCAGTGTCTCTAAACTTGGGGAAATTAGACCAGAACCTGTCCAGGTCACTCATGAGCTTAAAGCTGACGTCATAGCCCTGCCTGTCTGGAAGATTAATCACCGCCAAGATGCTGACTGGCGCAAACCCCATCTGGCGACACAAGAGCTCCCTGACCACAAACCTTCTATCTGGCAGATCCTCCTTGGCACCTCTGTGCCGGAAACGCACAACGTTTCTCCGTTTAAACGCCTGGCCGGTATAATTGGCACCAGAAGTGAAGGACGGAGCCCCAAAGACTACAGGCATTACTGGGGGGAACCTGCGGGGTCACACTAGGCTGACTGACGGGGTGAGGGTCTGCAGCAGGGGGGGCTGCTACACCTTGTGTGCTCGGAATTAAAGGGGGGAAATCACAGACATCATCATGAACATTGTTATCATCAACATCAATGTCACTATCAGACTGCGCAGCGTCCACCAAAGATACTGTGCTCCCCCAAACCCCCGACCCCTCAGATACAGCGCGGTTATCCCCAGCATCAGAGCCCTGCTGGGCACCATCAGGAACTACCGGCACATGTCCACTGCCCAACTGTGGTGCATGGCATTCTGAGACTTGTAGTCCCTGTGCTGAAAAATGTCCATGCCTGCTGGAACTGCTGCAGGGCTGGTCTGCGATGGCCTTACTGGAATTCTGTGACTTGTTGTTATTTCTGGACTGTGAATCTGCACTACATGCTTCTGCTTTGGATCTGCTGCAGGCAGTTTTGCTGGGCATTTTGAGACTTGTGGTACGTCTGCTGGGGTCTGTACTACAGGCTGCTGCTGGTGCGGCATTTGCCCCTTTTGGAAGCAGAAACTTGCAGGCTGCAGCACTGGCCGCACCTGCTTCTGGGGTCCACCTGGGACAATGTCTGACCTGGAACCTGCAGAGTTCTGCTTCTGTGACTTAAACAGTTCCTGGTTCCTATAAGTCTCCGCCAGGGGCCCCATCCTCTCTAGGACGCAGTCCATGTCCCTCACCACTTTTGCCAGCAATACACCCAGTGTGTTCAGAGTCTCATCATAAAAATCATGACTCCCGGGATTAATAGCCTTTAGCTTATAGCCAGTGTCTATCTGCATCTGTAGTGAGTCTTTCTGCTGCTGTAACTCACCGAACTTCTTGACCAGTCCTGGGATCTCCTCTGCGAGCTGAAGCTCAGGTGCACGTGGCGTCTCCTCCTGGGATCCTGCATTCAGCGATGTTCCCGGCTGCTTGAACCCAGACGTCTCCTTAATTTTCACCACCGCTGGTTTCATGGCTCCAGGCTCCACAGCACTTTTACTGCTGCCACCTGACTGCGACCGTGTGCGTCCTGACCGCGCCATACTGCCATGCTGCTGTAAGTTCTCCTGGATGGTTTGTCTTTCCAAAGACGTCCGTCTCTGCCTGGGAGCAGGAGAGGTGATCTGCACAGCTGGGCTGATCTCACCTGTGCACCCGGCAGGAGCTGCTTGCTGACTGGGGAGTTACCTGACTTCACATTGTGCTGTAACCCATCACTGACCGACACTTTTCCTTCTTGCTTCTTTGCTGGACTTGGAGAAGGTTTTCCTCCCAAAACTTTACTGACGGCTTTTTCCTCCTTCACAGAACTGCTGCAGCTTTGGCTCGCTGCATTCACTGCTCTGACAGTGGCTCTGGGATTAACATTCCCATTAGGAGAGGCCTGGGAGGCTTGTCCCAGTGTAGGCCGGGAAGCCTGGGCCTTGCCTGGGAGCTTCCCCGCCCAGGGTGGCCCCTCCCTGGGCTTGCTCCAGACATCAGGAGAGCTACAAACACACAACCTCTCAGCTAGGAGGCAGTATTATAGTAGTTATATTCTTGTACATAGGGGGCAGTATTATAGTAGTTATATTCTTGTGCATAAGGAGCAGTATTATAGTAGTTATATTCTTGTACATAGGAGCAGTATTATAGTAGTTATATTCTTGTACATAGCAGTATTATAGTAGTTATATTCTTGTACATAGGAGCAGTATTATAGTAGATATATTCTTGTACATAGGGCAGTATTATAGTAGTTATATTTTGTACATAGGGGCAGTATTATAGTAGTTATATTCTTGTATATAGGAGCAGTATTATAGTAGTTATATTCTTGTACATAGAGCAGTATTATAGAGTTATATTCTTGTACATAGGGGCAGTATTATAGTAGTTATATTCTTGTACATAGGGCAGTATTATAGTAGTTATATTCTTGTACATAGGAGCAGTATTATAGTAGTTATATTCTTGTACATAGGGGAGTATTATAGTAGTTATATTCTTGTACATAGGGGCAGTATTATAGTAGTGATATTTTTGTACATAGGGGCAGTATTATAGTAGTTATATTCTTGTATATAGGAGCAGTATTATAGTAGTTATATTCTTGTACATAGGGGCAGTATTATAGTAGTTATATTCTTGTACATAGGGCAGTATTATAGTAGTTATATTTTTGTACATAGGGGCAGTATTATAGTAGTTATATTCTTGTAATAGGAGCAGTATTATAGTAGTTATATTCTTGTACATAGGAGCAGTATTATAGAGTTATATTCTTGTACATAGGAGCAGTATTATAGTAGTTATTTTCTTGTACATAGGGGCAGTATTATAGTAGATATATTCTTGTACATAGGAGCAGTATTATAGTAGATATATTCTTGTACATAGGGGCAGTATTATATTAGTTATATTCTTGCCTCCAGTATTTGCTGATAACTTTCTGCATTCATCTTTCCTTCAACTTTGACCAAGTTTCCTGTGCCTTTGTAACTCACGCATCCCCAAAACATCAGCGATCCACCTCCTTGCTTTACAGTAGATATGGTGTTCCTTTCATCATAAGCCTTGTTGACCTCTCTCCAAATGTAACATTTATGGTTGTAGCCAAAAAGTTAAATTTTGGTCTCATCACTACAAATTACCTTGTTCCAGAAGTTTTGAGACTTGTCTCTGTGCTGTTTTGCGTATTGTAGGTGAGATACTTTGTGGTATTGAGCAGTAAAGGCTTTCTTCTGGTGACTCGACCATGCAGCCCATTTTTCTTCAAGTGTCTCCTTATTGTGCATCTTGAAGCAGCCACATCGCTAGTTTTCAGGGAGTCCAGTATTTCAGCTGATGTTATTTGTGGGTTTTCTTTACATCCCGAACAATTTTCCTGGCAGTTGTGGACAACATTTTTGTTGGTCTACCTGACCGTGGTTTTGTTTTTACAGAGCCCCTGATTTTCCATTTGTTAGTCACAGTTTGAATGCTGCTGACTTACATTATCAATTCCTTGGATATCTTTTTGTGTCCCTTTCCTGTTTTATACAGTTCAACTACCTTTTCATTAGATCCGTTGACAATTCTTTTGCTTTCCCCATGACTCACAATCCAGAAACGTCAGTGGCTGGATGAAAGATGCAAGAGTCTTTCTGGATCCCAGAAACTCCCTCAGCTTTTATGCACAGACACTGATTACAAGCAAATAGATCACAGGTGAGGATGTCACCTTTAGTAGCCATTCACACCCATTTGTGCCAAGATCATTTGGATGTTTTGAGTTGTCATTATGATTTAAAAAGAGAAAACACAGTAGTGACAATAGATGGCTTCACCCAACCACTAACCATGAGTGGAGAAAAAGTTTTGGTGTTATCATTCATATTCTCTGAAAAAAGGGCAAGAAAGCAACAATTCTGCCGGGGTGTGTAAACTTTTGTAGTTCTGTATCATTTCTGAATTTTTGTTTGATGTGGTCAGCCCTCTGCATCAGACAAATCAGTTTTGTGGCGAACGTGCCCCTCAGGTTCTTGGCTGTAGGACCTTTATCTGTTGGACCCAGACACAGATCCTAATCTACAAGAGTTTCTGTATTTTTCGCATGTTGGATCCTAATACCAGTTCTGGGGAACGAAGGTCAGTGTTACCATAAAGTATTTGATCCATCATTTTGTGGTTTGGTCAAAGTTAGAAATCTTGAAGACCTTAACCATGTGAAGAACTGATTTGATGGGAGTTTGTGGAGGACTCTATGAGGAGACCTCAGGGACTCTGCATTACTCTAGAGTATGTGTGCAAAAGACCGAAGAAGCCATCCAAAACTCTTCAGTGGAGATACTTCCAGAAGTGCAGATGTTCCTTGAGGGTTCTATCATGGTATCTTCCATCTTCCTGGAGATATTCCATCCTTTACACCAGTAATATGTTCACCCGTTGCACGGCCCTCGTTCTGGAGCTCCAGGACCAGCGGCGTTTATCTGGGTCACTGAATTTGGCTCGTTTGCTAATTCATTCGCTTTTGGCTTTTCTAAATCCTTGGAGTTCCCAGATCTAACGACAATTTCTGCCCCGAGGGAGCGACATATAAAGGTCTCCGAGTAAATCTTGAGAATCTCTGGCTATTGCAGCCCGGGGAGCTCTCGCCTTTTCACTACAGAGAGGGTAGTTACTCGAATGATGGCGCTAATTTTCCTTCTCGTCACCTTGTCTTTGGTCCCCCGGACTTGTAGAGTTTTTTTTTGACTTCTCTCTTGACCCTTAACATGTGTCTCTGTCAAGTGTGTATAAACGTTGCTTAAAATAATGAGTTTTTTTTTAGAAAATGACGGAACTTTGCATATAATCTGGATAAAAATGTGTTCTCGTTTTGTGTACACAGCTCCTATGCATGTCTATGGGATTTCATGGTAACAGACTACAAATATACCCTTGTTGTAGTCTGATCCTGATCGTCATCGGTGTTGCCTGCAGTTTTATTATCCACCTGTATCAGTAGTAGAGCCTTTGTGATATTTCCATGTGATGGTGCATGCTGGTGCTTATAGTGCTTCACCAGATGCTGAACTTATGGAAGCCTATTTTTAAGCTTTATTTCCGATTGGTCCAGAATTAATAAGGTCATTGGAAAGGACCATAAAGTATTCATGGCTTGTTATTGAAAATTTTAAAATCTCGTAAGCCCACACGGAATTGCAGTAGAAAAAATAGCTGAGGGCTGAGTCTCCCAGAATTGACTGGTACAATGGGCATGTAGAGGCAGGAAATTAAGTATAGCTGGATAGTGACAATCCTAATTAAAATGCAGGCAGTTCCTTTTGGAAGTAAAGGACCCCTACAGTGCCAACGAGGATATCTGTTGTGCGCAGACAAAGGTATAAAGATTGGACAGGTAGTTAAGGAAGGACACCTATTGTCTTTCCAGAAAGTACATCCTTTGAAACTTTTTTCCCCTCTGGGGAAATGCTATATCTACAATAGTCAACAGAGCCTTGGGGTCCCCGTAAGAAAATTATGAATATTGGGGCTTGTATAGATCCAGTAGTGATGGGACATACATTTGCAGCTTCAGGATGAATCGGGGAAGAATATGCAGATTTTTTTCATAACTGTAACCCCTGCCTATAAGCCACAAATCAATAATGGGCAGATCATTGAAAATAGTCATGTCATGTTTGGTCTCTGGGTAATGGTAAAATCCTGATAAAAAATATGGCGGTGATCTCGAACTTCTGCGATCATCAGGAGTGAAAATATCACACGTTGGAAATTTCATAAAATCCTGAAGGGCTGAGAACATCCCACATCCCACGAGAGGTCATCATGGGGGCGGGGGTGTGTGTGTGTAACTCAGGTGCTGATAAAAGGGCCAGACAAATTATGATCCGTGTTCCTGTAGAGGAATACACATTGGTGTGTGCATGAATCCCTTTCACTGAACGCCTCCAAGCGAAGTGCTCTCTATCGCTAACATGAATCATCTCAGTGATCGGTGGAGTTCTTTTGTTAATCCTATTTAATTATATGTAACTGTATGTGCTTATTGTTTTGTCCCCTTTGTAAAATCTTTTGTATATTTTCATAAACACCGACTATCGTTCTGGATTAAATATAAATTGTAATAGTTCTGTTCCTTTTGTTCTGTAAACCGCACCCCAAAGCCATACGCTACCTGTCAGGCACACCGTCAGTCTGTATAAATGACTGGTGGTGGCACCGATAAGGGGGGGCAGCAGAGAGCTGTTTGCTCCAAAAATAACAGCAGGCGGTTCTTAACGACCTCCCAGACTGCGATCTTTGACACGCCTGATTAAAGTCCACCCTTGGAGTGTGGGCAAAATGGCTTTCCAATCCCCTAGCTGCCTCCTGACACAGTTTGTCTTTCATTAGTAAGTGGTACTGGGTACTGACTAGTAAGTGTCAGTAGTTACCGTCACTCTGCTATTCTATTCATGCACCAGGAGCGTCAGGATGAACAGATAGGAAGTAGCATTTCCTACAGTCTTAGGCACCAATCATCACATTTATACAGGACGGCTCAGTACGGGAGCAGCGGTAGTAATAGTAAAAGGTTATAAATATTCATTAAGTGTCGCGGCGGTGTCATCCTCGGTGAGGAACAGTCATGTTTTGTCTCCGCGATGCGCCAAAGGAATTTTCAGATTGGAGACGACTTGTCATGTACGCGTCTTAAATAATGTTGGGAAACTTCTGGAGCGGAAACGTTCCTGGTGCCCCAGCCTGTGAGAATGACACTCATGCCTTGATCCCATCTTGTAACAGCACCCTGCCTCCAGAAGCTCCAGTTTATTTTAAATATTATCCCTGGTGGTCTAGGGAGGTTTAGTGGTTAATACATATTATCCTTGATGGTCTATGGTGGTTTAGAGGTTAATATATACTATCCCTGATGGTCTATGTTGGTTTAGCAGTTAGTACATATTAATCCTGATGATTTAGTGGTTATTAAATATCATCCCTGATGGTCTAGGGTGGGTAAGCAGTTATGAGATATGAATCCTGGTGGTTAATCGGTAAATACATATCCCTAATGGTCTCCAGCGGTTTAGCAGTTTATACATATTATCCTTGGTGATCTACGTTGATTTAGGGTTTAATACATATTATCCCTGGTGGTCTATTGGTTAATACATATTATCCCTGGTGGTCTAGGGTGGTTTATTGGTTAATACATATTATCCCTGGTGGTCTAGGGTGGTTTATTGGTTAATACATATTATCCCTGGTGGTCTAGGGTGGTTTATTGGTTAATACATATTATCCCTGGTGGTCTAGGGTGGTTTATTGGTTAATACATATTATCCCTGGTGGTCTAGAATGGATGAGGAATAATGCACCTTATCCCTAGTGTCTATGGTGGTTTTTGGATTTTATACATATTATTCCTGGTTTAGCAGGTAATAGATATTATCCCTCTGAGGTGGTTGAGCAGTTAATACTTCTTATCTTAATGTTTTATGAGTTAATGCATATTATCCCTGGTGATCTAGGATTGTTTATCAGCTATTTTATACATTTTTGTTGGTCTAGTATTTAGTTTAGGGGTTATTGCATATGGTCTGAGGTAACTTAGTCGCTTACACATATCATCCCTGGTGATCTGGGGTAATTTAGTGGATAAAGCATATCATCCCTGGTGATCTTGGGTGGTTTAGTGGCTAACACATATTATCCCTGGTGGTCTAGGGTGATTTAATAGCTAATACATATCATCCCTGGTGGTCTAGGGTGATTTAATAGCTAATACATATCATCCCTGGTGGTCTGGGGTGGTGTTTAATAGCTAACACATATCATCCCTGGTGGTCTGGGGTAATTTAGTGGCTAACACATATCATCCCTGGTGGTCTGGGGTAATTTAGTGGCTAATACATATCATTCCTGGTGGTCTGGGGTGGTTTAATAGCTAACACATATCATCCCTGGTGGTCTGGGGTAATTTAGTGGCTAACACATATCATCCCTGGTGGTCTGGGGTGGTTTAATAGCTAACACATATCATTCCTGCTGGTCTAGGGTGGTTTAGCATTTAATACTTATCTTTATGTCTTGGGTTGGTTTAGGGGGTTAATGCTCATTATCCCTGGTGGTCTAGGGGGGCTGTAGGGGTAATACTGGGGGTGCAGGACCCTTTTATTACAGCAGTGTGCAGCAGCATACATGTCTTGCCTTGGCAGTGCGGCAGATCGGTGCTGCAGGATCGGAGATGCAGTGAGGATGCTTGGCGGAGACCCCAGCGGCCGTGTTTCTCCGGATGACACTGTACAATAGAGCAGACCGGCAGAAGGATGTGACAAGTGCATTAGTCAAGGCCTGAGAGTCGCGGGGTAATTGTGTGCCCGCTGAGCTCCGCACCGCTCCTCCGCATGGTTTAGTCAGCGACCAGTTAATTCTTTCCTTCCAAGTATTTTACAGTCTCCCGGAATAATGAACCGAGAATTGCTTTCTCCGGGATGGTAAAGCCAAGCGCCTGGAAAAGCTCATTGTGTAATATGAACTGGCATTATTAGTATTATTATTATTTTATTACATTTTACCAGTATTCAATGCGCGGCAGCCCAACAAGAGTGCTGCTCATCCTGAGCCACCTGGTGCATGACTAGAACACCAGGACGTCAGTGAGGACTGACACTGCAGCAGGACAGATAGAGGATGGGTCTGGCGATAGTTTCATATAGCAATAAAGAGGGTTCTGCTAAAAAAAAAACCCCATCATTCCGTAAGGGACATTATCCAATTATTTAGGATTATTTTGGTACCGGCACAGCGCATACGATTATTGATATATAAGTGATAACTCAAAACCAGAGGTCCAAAGCAGAGGTCTTAATTGCCCCCTCCTATCCCCCACCCCCCAAAAAAATATATACTTGGCGGAGTCACAGAAGAGCGTATCTCACAACTTTGCAGCACTTACAAAGTAATCTTGCTCCTATTAAAGCCACCTCCCAAGCACTAAAATCCCCCCTCATGGGCTCTGTAAAGCATGATGCCAACGAAAGTGCACTCAACGATACCCCCACTGTGAATGCCTTCACAGTACCCCCCACAAGCACAGTGTGACGACTCTGCAGTAGTATGACACCTCCACAGTGACCCCAACACAGTATGATGCCCTGAACACACAGTAGGATGGCTCTGAAATAGTCCTCCCACACAGTATAAGGCCCCCCATAGCCCTCCACACAGTGAGATGGCCCCCACACAGCCCTCCATACAGTATGATGACCTGCCATACAGAATAGTGGCCACCACATCCCTCCACAGAGTATCATGTACCCCACACAATCCTCCACATTGTATACTGGCCTTCACGTAACCCTCAAAACAATATAATGGCCCTCACACAACCCACCAAACAATATAATGGCTCCCACATAGTCCTCCAAATAGTATAATGGATCCCACAGAGCCCTGCAAATAGTATAATGGTCCCCACACACCCTCAAACAGTATAACTGCCCACACATATCCATCCAAACAATAAAATGGTCCCCACATAGCCCTCCACATACTGTAAAGGCCCCCACATAGCCCTCAAAATACTATAATGGCCCCCACATAGCCCTCCATACAGTATGATGGCCTGCCATACAGAATAGTGGCCACCACATCCCTCCACAGAGTATCATGTACCCCACACAATCCTCCACATTGTATACTGGCCTTCACGTAACCCTCAAAACAATATAATGGCCCTCACACAACCCACCAAACAATATAATGGCTCACACATAGCCCTCCAAATAGTATAATGGCTCCCACGGAGCCCTCCAAATAGTATAATGGTTCCCACACACCTCCCAAACAGTATAATTGCCCCCACATATCCATCCAAACAATAAAATGCTCCCCACATAGCCCTCCACATACTATAATGGCCCCTATATATCCCTCAAAATACTATAATGGGCCCCCACATAGCCTTCAAAATAGTATAGTGGATCCCACAGAGCCCTGCAAATAGTATAATGGTCCCCACACACCCTCAAACAGTATAACTGCCCACACATATCCATCCAAACAATAAAATGGTCCCCACATAGCCCTCCACATACTGTAAAGGCCCCCACATAGCCCTCAAAATACTATAATGGCCCCCACATAGCCCTCCATACAGTATGATGGCCTGCCATACAGAATAGTGGCCACCACATCCCTCCACAGAGTATCATGTACCCCACACAATCCTCCACATTGTATACTGGCCTTCACGTAACCCTCAAAACAATATAATGGCCCTCACACAACCCACCAAACAATATAATGGCTCACACATAGCCCTCCAAATAGTATAATGGCTCCCACGGAGCCCTCCAAATAGTATAATGGTTCCACACACCTCCCAAACAGTATAAATGCCCCCACATATCCATCCAAACAATAAAATGCTCCCCACATAGCCCTCCACATACTATACTGGCACCCACATAGCCCTCAAAATACTATAATGGCCCCTATATAGCCCTCAAAATAGTATAATTGCCCCCACACATCCATCCAAACAATAAAATGGTCCCCACATAGCCCTCCACATACTGTAATGGCCCCCATATACCCCTACACATACTATAATGGTCCCCACAGCACTCCACATACTATAATGGCTCCCACATAGCCCTCCACATTTTATAATGGCCCCCACATAGCCCTCAAAATAGTATAATGGTCCCCAAACCTCCCAAACAGTATAATTGCCTCCACATATAGCCCTCCACATACTATAATGGCTCCCACATAGTCCTCAAAATAGAATGACTATCATATAGCCCTCCAAATAGTATAATCCTCCACATAGCCCTCAAAACAGTGTAATAGTCCACATATACACCTCAAAATAGTATAATTGTCATCACCTAGCATTCAAAACTCTGTAATTGCCCCCACGTAGCCCTCCAAAAAGTACAATTACCCTCACATAGCCCTCCAAACAGTATAATGGGCCCCACAATGTAATAATTGGTTTAAAACCTACAATCCTTACCTCTCCCCGTTCCTCACTGTTCCAGCGTCTGCACAGTATAGTCTGAAACTCTACAAGGCAGCAGCAATAAAATGACATCACAAGCCCGCTGTGCCGAGACGTCAGATACATCGGGAGAATGTGGCACGATCCATTTTTGGATTTGTAGCAGCTCTGGTTCCACTCAATTAAAACTTTTTTTCCTTTCAGGCCAGCGGGGGTTAATGTCAGTTTCTCCCTGCTGGCAGACTGGTGTAATTGCAGTCCTGCTGGGTCAGCGGATGCAGGCGGTGACCACTCCCACTATCCTTGAAAAGGTTACCTGATGCATCAGCTGACTGTTGGTGACACAGGTCCTTTCTGGACCAGCCTAGCAGGAGCAGCTCTCTGGTGTCAGCCACATCTGGTGTTTGGAGTCCAGTTGCTGTGTTATCTGCGGTGTGGAGCTTAGCAGCAGTGTTATATTTTTCAACTTGTCCCTTTGGTGTTTGTCACTTCCCCCTGTGACCTGTGAGTATTACCTGCAGTGGTGAGGATAGTGCTCCTTGCCGGCCAGTGCACTAGCCAGGGCAGTAATATGTGACAACTAGGGACGAGGTTCGTGATGGCGGCGGGGGGAATGACCCACATAGGGCGTTAGTGGAGTGCAGGGACAGGCTCAGGTTTGAGCTCAGGTGGTGACCATCCCTCATTCCCTATTGGTAGGGCCCTCCTCTCCCCAATTCCATCCCGTTGTTTGAGTATTGTGCCATCCTTTGACCGACCACCCTTTGGGTCGTGTCAGAATGATGGAGGAGGGAGCGGACAGCTTCCCGTACCGTCGGTACTTTCAATGCTAGGCGGGGCCCTACTTACAGACCCCACAGCGGCCACATGATCTGGCACTATTAGTGGTATGCAACATATGTGGCGCAGGGCCCTATAAGCCGCTAACACTGGGGGCCAGGTGTGACTGCTGCCCGTGCTCCCCCGATAAACACCATATTTGACAATTTCTAGAAATATTCGTGACATTTTGAAAGGCGAAATGTAGAGCTCCAATTAAAGTGTTGGCATCATGTCCCACTTTTTATCTAGGACACAAGCCCCTTACATCGTCCCCCAATCCCATCAATGTATCTGTAGCATTTGTACATTGCATGTAGGAGGGGGGTCCACCCCGTGCCTCGGCCCCCCGCTTGCTCTTCATATATAATTACCCCGTATATTCACTTTACAGCCAAGAAAAAGAGCAGACAGAAATATTATCGCTTGTTGTCGCTGCTCCCACCTGGACGTGCGCCAGCATCGCTGCAGACAGATGGCAGATTTCTGACTCTGGATATAAACTGCACTGTACAATCCAGGGGCCCCGGGTTCTGGAGGAGGGGGACGAGGTGTCCCCAATGGCAGCCAGACGTCATCGGCTGTGATTTCTGTGATCAATGTGCCAATCACAAACTATGCAAATATCCACGTCGTGATGAGAGAAATGAGAAACAATTCCCCCAACACCTCATATGACAATCACATGACTGCTACAGAAATCACCACTATGTCGCATCATGACGACATTATATAAAACATAATATAACGCCTATTTATTATCCTGATTTCAATTACTACTATAATACTGCTCCTATATACAAGAATATAACTACTATAATACTGCCCCTATGTACAAGAATCTAACTACTATAATACTGCTCCTATGTACAAGAATATAACTACTATAATACTGCTCCTATGTACAAGAATATAACTACTATAATACTGCTCCTATGTACAAGAATATAACTGCTATAATACTGCTCACTATGTACAAGAATATAACTACTATAATACTGCTCCTATATACAAGAATATAACTACTATAATACTGCTCCTATATACAAGAATATAACTACTATAATACTGCTCCTATATACAAGAATATAACTACTATAATACTGCCCCTATGTACAAGAATATAACTACTATAATACTGCTCCCTATGTACGAGAATATAACTACTATAATACTGCTCCTATGTGCAAGAATATAACTACTATAATACTGCCCCATGTACAAGAATATAACTACTATAATACTGCTCCCCTATGTACAAGAATATAACTACTATAATACTGCTCCTATGTACAAGAATATAACTACTATAACACTGCCCCTATGTACAAGAATATAACTACTATAATACTGCTCCTATATACAAGAATATAACTACTATAATACTGCCCCTATGTACAAGAATATAACTACTATAATATTGCTCCTATGTACAAGAATATAACTACTATAATACTGCTCCTATGTACAAGAATATAACTACTATAATACTGCCCCTATGTACAAGAATATAACTACTATAATACTGCCCCTATGTATAAGAATATAACTACTATAATACTGCTCCTATGTACAAGAATATAACTGCTATAATACTGCTCCTATGTATAAGAATATAACTACTATAATACTGCCCTATGTACAAGAATATAACTACTATAATACTGCCCCTATGTACAAGAATATAACTACTATAATACTGCCCCTATGTACAAGAATATAACTACTATAATACTGCCCTATGTACAAGAATATAACTACTATAATACTGCCCCTATGTACAAGAATATAACTACTATAATACTGCCCCTATGTACAAGAATATAACTACTATAATACTGCTCCTATATACAAGAATATAACTACTATAATACTGCTCCCTATGTACAAGAATATAACTACTATAATACTGCCCCTATATACAAGAATATAACTACTATAATACTGCTCCCTATATACAAGAATATAACTACTATAATACTGCCCCTATGTACAAGAATATAACTACTATAATACTGCTCCTATGTACAAGAATATAACTACTATAATACTGCTCCTATGTACAAGAATATAACTACTATAATACTGCTCCTATGTACAAGAATATAACTACTATAATACTGCCCCTATGTACAAGAATATAACTACTATAATACTGCTCCCTATGTACAAGAATATAACTACTATAATACTGCCCCTATATACAAGAATATAACTACTATAATACTGCTCCCTATATACAAGAATATAACTACTATAATACTGCCCCTATGTACAAGAATATAACTACTATAATACTGCCCCTATGTACAAGAATATAACTACTATAATACTGCTCCTATATACAAGAATATAACAACTATAATACTGCCCCTATGTACAAGAATATAACTACTATAATACTGCTCCTATATACAAGAATATAACTACTATAATACTGCTCCTATATACAAGAATATAACTACTATAACACTGCTCCCTATATACAAGAATATAACTACTATAATACTGCCCCTATGTACAAGAATATAACTACTATAATACTGCTCCTATGTACAAGAATATAACTACTATAATACTGCCCCTATGTACAAGAATATAACTACTATAATACTGCTTCTATATACAAGAATATAACTACTATAATACTGCTCCTATATACAAGAATATAACTACTATAACACTGCTCCCTATATACAAGAATATAACTACTATAATACTGCCCCTATGTACAAGAATATAACTACTATAATACTGCTCCTATGTACAAGAATATAACTACTATAATACTGCTCCTATGTACAAGAATATAACTACTATAATACTGCCCCTATGTACAAGAATATAACTACTATAATACTGCTCCTATGTACAAGAATATAACTACTATAATACTGCCCCTATGTACAAGAATATAACTACTATAATACTGCTCCCTATGTACAAGAATATAACTACTATAATACTGCCCCCTATATACAAGAATATAACTACTATAATACTGCTCCCTATATACAAGAATATAACTACTATAATACTGCCCCTATGTACAAGAATATAACTACTATAATACTGCTCCTATGTACAAGAATATAACTACTATAATACTGCTCCTATGTACAAGAATAACTACTAAATACTGCTCCTATGTACAAGATATAACTACTATAATACTGCCTCCTAGCTGAGAGGTTGTGTGTTTGTAGCTCTCCTGATGTCTGGAGCAAGCCCAGGGAGGGGCCACCCTGGGCGGGGAAGCTCCCCAGGCAAGGCCCAGGCTTCCCTGCCTACACTGGGACAAGCCTCCCAGGCCTCTCCTAATGGGAATGTTAATCCCAGAGCCACTGTCAGAGCAGTGAATGCAGCGAGCCAAAGCTGCAGCAGTTCTGTGAAGGAGGAAAAAGCCGTCAGTAAAGTTTTGGGAGGAAAATCTTCTCCAAGTCCAGCAAAGAAGCAAGAAGGAAAAGTGTCGGTCAGCGATGGGTTACAGCACAATGTGAAGTCAGGTAACTCCCCAGTCAGCAGCAGCTCCTGCCAGGTGCACAGGTGAGATCAGCCCCAGCTGTGCAGATCACCTCTCCTGCTCCCAGGCAGAGACGGACGTCTTTGGAAAGACAAACCATCCAGGAGAACTGTAATGTATGTAGTACAGTTCATATAGCGTCTTGTGCTTGGGTGCGATGAAAATACATGAGACACAGGTTTGATATAGAAAGTCTTGTATTACTTCATACAAGTTGGCAGAAAGAGTCACACAGTTTGCAGACACAGAAGCAGGAGACACAGCAGGCCAGAGTAATCTAAGCTCAGCAATCACTCTCCACAACAGGTTCATGATCTTCTTCTCTGTTACCGTAAGTCCATGCAAACGTGGGTCTTTCAAAGAGCAGTGTTCAGAGTCCACAAGTGCTTCAGAGTTCCTCAGTAGTAATAGCTGGAGTACAAGGTCCAAGGCTTTAGGAGTCAGGTCACAGGTTCACTGCAGGCTAGATTCTGAAGCACTGATTGCTCAGCTGTGGCTGCTTAAGAAGCAAAAGGAGAGAATCAGGGCGGGAACATGCAAGCTGGAAACTCCATTTTGACTGAGGGCAAGATAGCTGCAGCAAGACAGAAAGTAAAATGGCTGACGAACAAACTGAGTTTCAGGAACATGTACACAGAACCTTACATTACTCCCCCCTTAGGGACAACCTCCGGATGACCTCAGGCCAGGCTTGTGTGGGTACCTCTGATGAAACTGACGGAGCAAGCGAGGAGCATTAACGTTATTGACTGGTTCCCATGAGTTGTCCTCCACTGGGTAGCCCTGCCATTTAATCAGATATTGTAACTGATTTCTATACAACCTGGAATCTAAAATCCTTTCCACCACAAATTCTTCCTGACCATCGACTAGCACTGGGTCAGGGCAAGGAGAAGAACGTCCAGGAAACGTATTGGGTGTCGCAGCCTTTAGTAGGGATACATGAAAGACAGGGTGGATTCTCATAGTTCTGGGCAGTTGAAGACGACAAGCAACGGCACTTATAATTTTACTGATTTTATAGGGTCCAATGTACTTATGTCCCAACTTAGACGATGGAATCCTTAACTTAAGATTTCTGGTTGACAGCCAGACCAAGTCTCCTACCTTGAAAGCTGGTGCAGGTTTACGAAATTTATCTGCTGCTTTCTTGTACCTTTCCTGAGCCGATTCCAGATTCTCCTTTAGAAGATCCATATTCTTCTGTAAAGACGTGATTCTTTCAGCCACTGCTGGTAAAGGCGTTTCTATGGGAAATCGTGGTAGAATGTTAGGATGATAACCTAGATTAGAGTAAAAAGGAGACTGTTTAGTGGAGGCACTCTGAGAGTTGTTATACGAGAACTCAGCTAATGGAAGAAGATCCACCCAATCATCCTGTAGGTGGCAGATAAAGCAGCGGAGATACTGCTCCAGGGTTTGATTGGTTCGTTCGGTCTGTCCATTAGTCTGGGGATGAAAAGCAGAAGAAAGGTTTACTTTAATGTCCAATGCTGCACAGAAATTTTGCCAAAACCTAGAAGTGAATTGCACCCCTCGATCCGAAATAACCTCATCCGGTACTCCATGTAAGCGAAACACATCTTTAATCATCAAATCTGATGTCTGTTTTGCAGTGGGTAAGCCGACACAAGGGATAAAATGAGCTGCCTTTGTTAGACGGTCAACCACCACTAGAATGGTGTTCTTCCCTTGAGAGGTTGGTAACTCCACAATGAAGTCCATAGAAATGGATCCCCACGGGCGGGACGGGGTGGGAAGAGGCTGTAACAGACCAGTTGGTGAGGAGCGAGGTGTTTTGCATCTTGCACAGACTTCACATGAAGTGACATAGTTTAAAACATCCTTCCTGTAAGTGGGCCACCAAAAGAAACGAGAGAGAAATTCCTGTGTCTTTAGAATTCCTCTATGCCCAGCTATCTTGGAATCGTGAATGAGTTGCAATACTCTCAATCTGACTGTTTCAGGAATATACAGGCGTTGTCCCTGAATCCACACACCATTCTTAAAGACAAGACTTACGTCCCTTGGGGGTTGTGCCAAAAAGGAATCCGCATGGTATGCTTCCTTGATGTCCTTAAGTAGGTCTTGATTATGAATTACTCCTAGGAATCTAGAGTCAGGAAGAATAGTCTTAGGAGGAGTAATTGGACGTGTCTCTGCTGAGTAAATCCTAGAGAGTGCATCAGCCTTTCCATTGCGCGATCCTGGTCTATAAGAAATGATAAAATTAAATTGGTTTAAGAAAAGATTCCAGCGAGCCTGGCGAGGAGTCAGGCACTTAGCCGACCTGATAAACTCAAGGTTACGATGGTCTGTCAGGACGACTATTTGCTGTGCAGCCCCCTGAAGAAGGTGTCTCCATTCTTTGAAGGCGGCAATAATGGCCAACAACTCTCTATTGCCCACATCGTAGTTCCTCTCAGCTGAAGACAACTGCTGGGAAAAGAAGGCACAGGGATGCAAGACATTCTTCTCACCTGTTCTCTGAGAGAGTATAGCTCCAACGGCACAGTCTGAAGCATCCACCTCTATTATGAAGGCAAGCTCGGGGTTGGGATGTACTAAGATAGGTGCGGTGGTAAATTTATCTTTTAGACGGGAAAATGCTTCCTGGGCTTGGGGAGTCCAGGAGAACCTAGACTCTTTCCGGGTAAGTTGGGTGATAGGTGACACTACCTCAGAGAAATTTCTAATGAAACGTCTATAGAAGTTGGCAAACCCGATGAAGCGCTGTACCTCCTTCACATTTCTAGGACTTGGCCAATCCTTGATGGCTTGGGTTTTGCTTCCATCCATACTAATTCCTTGTGTAGACAGTACATACCCCAGAAATTGAATTTCGGTCCTATGGAATTCACACTTTTCAAGTTTGATGTAAAGATGATTTTGTCTTAGACGTTCCAAGACCATTCTCACATGTCCATGATGTTCCTCTGTGGAGTTAGAAAAAATTAGAATATCATCCAAATAAATTACCACGAATGTATCTAGGAGATCCCTGAAGATGTCATTCACCAAGTGTTGGAAAGTGGCTGGGGCGGTACTCAGACCAAAAGGCATAACTAGATATTCAAAGTGTCCATAGCGTGACCTGAATGCAGTCTTCCATTCATCCCCAGGTCTAATACGGACTAAGTTATAGGCCCCACGAAGATCTAGTTTAGAGAAAATTTTGGCATGTCGCACTCTCTCCAATAACTCAGGGATTAAAGGCAATGGATAACGGTTTCTAATAGTAACCTTATTGAGTTCCCTATAGTCTACGCATGGTCTCAGAGATCCATCTTTCTTCTTTACAAAGAAGATGGGTGCACCTGCAGGAGATGAAGAGGGGCGCATAAAGCCCTTGGCTAGATTTTCGTCTATGTAATCCTTTAAAGCCTTTAGCTCGGGCCCCGCCAGGGGGTAGATCTTACCAAAAGGTATCTCTGCTCCAGGCAATAATTCAATTGGACAATCATATGGACGGTGAGGAGGAAGCTGGTCAGCGTTCTTCTTGTCACATAAATCCACATAGTCCTGGTATACAGCTGGTAGTTCAGGGACTGACATGGTTCCTTTAGGAACAGAGCAAGCTGAAACTTTTGGACTCATCTGTTTCTCTGGAAAGTGTAATTCCTTGGTCTCCCAGTTAATGGTAGGATTCTGAGCCTGCAGCCATGGTAGCCCTAGAATAATGGGAAAGTGGGGAGAAGAGATAAGCATAAAGGACAGTTTCTCTTGATGATCTTTACCCATAAGAACCCTCAAAGGCTCTGTTTCCTGATCCACTGGTCCAGAGGTCAGCAGGGAGCCATCCACAGTTTCCATCTGTACTGGAGTAGCCTTCTTCACTGAACGTATCCCCTGTTTCAGAGCAAAGGAGACATCCATAAAATTTCCACTTGCCCCTGAGTCGATCATAGCAGAGCTAGACACCCAAGCTGAGTCAACCCAGAGTTTGATGGAAAGAAAGCAATGAGAATTGTTTTTCATACAACTCAGCTGGGACACCGCTGAGGAAACTTGAAAAATGGCAGCGTTTACACAGTCAACGTCCTCAGAGGTAACGGAGTTTAAGTCCGAGAAATCAAGATCTGTTGCTGCAGATCTCTCTGGAGCCTGAGGCTCGGACCTGACAGATCCCCTATCGCAACACTCACAATGAATGAGTGCTGCAGTAGTCTTACGAGATCGGCTGGGGCAGTTTATAATGAAGTGCCCTGACTTACCACAATAGAAACATAGATTCTCCTTAAAACGATGTTCCTTGCGTGCATCACTAACCCGTCGTTGTAAAGAGTCTACCTGCATGGGTTCAGGTTCAGGTTCCCGTGTAATCCTACTCAAAGGTTCCTTAGCTGGAGAGGAAGGTAGGAAAAGGTTAGTGCGATTGCTTTCGAACCATCTCTCTTGCCTGCGTTCAGTCAGACGAGTATCAATACGGATGCAGTAGTTAATAAAGTCACCTAACGCAGTGGGAGGGTCGGCACGAGCAAGTTCATCTTTAATCAGTGGAGATAACCCCTTTCGAAAAATAGATTTTTTTGGCGGAACTGTCCCAGGTGGTATCAAGGGCCCATCTCCTGAAATCCAAGGCATATTCAGCTACCGAGTGCTTACCTTGGCGCAAAGCTAACATGGCTGCTTCAGCTGTTGCACCTCGATTGGGGTCATCAAACACCTGCCCCATGGCTGAAATAAAATCATCAAGGTGATTCAAACAATCATCCTCAGTCTCAATCAGAGGGTTTGCCCACATCAAAGCCTTGTTGGTAAGCAACATAATTATAGTAAGCACTTTAGATCGTTCAGTGGGAAATTGTGAAGCATGTGCAGAAAAAAAAAGATTGCATTGATTAATAAATCCCCTGAATTTCTCACGTTCACCGCCAAAACGAAAAGGGGGCAACTTGGGAATCCCAGAACTCGGGGCTACGGCAGGAGCCTGGACTCGCTCTTCTAGAACCTCAATCCTGGCTCGCAAATCCTGGGCAGTCTGTCCAAACACTTGCAAATTGTGATTAGTGAGGTCCTGTAGGCTTGAAAAACGGGTCTTTATATTCTGCAAATCTGCAAGGATATTATCAGTCACTCCGCAAAGTTCCTTTATGCGGGCCTCCATTTTCCAGATCTTTTAAGACAGGAGTACTGGAAGAAGAGGAGAGGAGAAAAAAAAACCAATAGTGTTTACCTGTGGTAACACTGCAGAGAGAAAAAAAAATTAAGGGAACTGCTCACCTGGAATGGTTGTGAGAAGTCACAACCACTATCATCACAGAAAGTTCACCCGGACATCTGATATCCACAGTTACAGCAGACAAAAAAGAGAAAAGAAAAAAAAAAAA
>JARQOD010009983.1:0-29085 GCA_033576555.1 Oophaga sylvatica
AGCATTGCTACAGTTTTTTTGAAAAGATCAGATGAAGCGCGGGAGGTTAAAACTCATGTGTTTCACCGGGCCCGGGGTGTGATAAAAATGAAGGTCAGGGGTTTGTACTAAATGTGTTTTTTCACCTATCTATCATTTATTCAACACCCACGAATAGAGGAGTGATTAATTACAAGGTATATCTAGAATCCTGGCCTTTTCACAAAGTGAAATATGGTAAAACACACCATACTCTTTAACTTTCTATGATACCTGGAAGGGAAAAATAATATGCCTTGCACTCAACACCTCCTCTATTCGTTGTGAATATCACAGCAGAGAGATGGTGGCGAAAATACAAGTATATTTTTGTTTTTGATTACACTTCTCCAGGAAAGACACAAACAGTCTTCCTGGGATGGTAGGCAAACGAAAGTGTCGGCGCGTGGTGACGGCCGTGGGTGTGGCGGCGAAAGACACATTAATCAAACATATTTACTGAAAGCATAATTGACTTTATTTGTTTCAACAAAAAAAAAAAGTTTTTTTATTGAGAAGGGTTTTGGGGGGTTGGGATACTCTGGGGTGTGCAAGGATGACGAACGGCTGGAAAGCGAGGAAGGTGTTCGGGGGAAGGGGCGCGAAAGAGTGGGGGGAGGAAGATCAGACAGGAATTGGGCAGGTTGAGACACATTAGGGGAGGGGGGTGGACAAACCAAATATTTTTCTTTTCTTGGGAGGGTCCCCGCAGGACTGACTTCTTGTCCGCCTTGGCTTGTGGCCGTGGTTGAAACATAAAACGGAATGTCGGCCCGTTAGCTCTGCGGTGGCGGTGCTCTGAGGAGGCAAGTGGTGGCGGTGCTCTGAGGAGGACAAGTGGTGGCGGTGGTCCAAGGAGGAGGTGGTGTCTGTGCTCCAAACGCTGCAGGTGGTGGCGGTACTCTAGAAAGGTGGCGTCTGTCTCCTAAATGGTGCTGGGGTTGGGGTACTCCAAGAAGGGAAGTGGGTGTCTGTGCCTCCTAAATGGTGGTATGGGACGGTATCCTGAGGAGAAGGGTGGGTGCTCCGAAAATGGGGTGTGGTGGCGGTTCCTGCGAAGTGGTGGTTTAAGAAAATGGTGATAGTGGTGGCGGATCCTAGCAGGGGGGTGGCTGTGCCCCGAAAATGGTGCGGGTGGTGGCAGTTGCTCCTAGAAGGAGAAGGGGGCATGCCCGAAAATTTGTGTAGTGGTGGTGTGCCCTAGGGAGACGTGGAGGCAGTGGCCAAAGCGGGGTTACCGGGTGGGGGAGTCAAGATGGGGAAAAGGTCTGTAGTGGTGGTGGCTTCGAAGGAGCAGCGCTTGCCATGGGGTGGCGACGGTGGAGGTGCGTACTCGGACTTGTGGGGTGTAGTGGTGACTGGGAATGGTGGCCGTGCAGTGGTTTGCAGCGAAGCGGTAGTGATGTGTGGCGTATGGTGGCCCAGTTGGATACATGGGCACCCACCGTGGGGCGGGGGGGGCAGCTTGCCCCCCTAAAGGAAGGGCCCGTTGGCCCGCCGACTTGAACTGACGTTCAGTGCGGCGGGCCCTTTAATCGCGGGCGCAATGGTGAGTGAGGAAGGCCTTCGGCCTTCCTTGCGCAAGGCCGTGATCTCATCACGCCCCCCGCGCGCCCTTGGTCCGCCGCCTTTGCCAGGAGGACGGAGACGAGGCGCGTTTTCAACAGGGGGGGATAGGGGTATGGCATTTTTTTTTTTCACGGGCCCGGCCTTTGGGGATCGTTGTATGGGGGATTATGTGGCTATGGGGATTATGTTATTGGGGAACTATTGGCTTGGGGGATTATGTGACTATGGGGGTTTGCTGGCTTGGGGTTTGCTGGCTTTGGGGCTATTGGCTATGGGGGTTATGTGCCTATTGGGACTATGGGTTATGGGGGTTAGCTGCCTATGGGGGACTATGGGGCTATGGGGGTTATGTGCCTTGGGGGACTATGCGTTTGGGGGATTTTGCTGGTAGGGGGATTATGTGTATTGGGGATATGGGCTATGGGGGATTTGTGCCTATGGGGGTTATGTGGTAGGGGGTTTTGTGCCATGGAGGACTAGGGCTTTGGGGGTTTTGGGTTTGGGGGATATGTGGTATGGGGGACATGTGGTATGGGGGTTATGTGCCTATGGGGGGAATGCGGCATTGGGGGATTATCTGGCTATGGGGGATATGCTGCCTTATGGGGGGGCATTTTGGGGTATTGGGGGGAATATGCTTTATTATTATCTTATTTCCTATCTTAGGGGGATTATTCTATTGGGGATTATTTATTATTATCATATATTTTCTCTATTTTTCCTATTTTATCCTATACTACTTATTTATTCCTATACTATTTTTAAATTATTCTATATTATTCCTATAGCTTTATTTTCCTATTATTTATTCTTTTCTATTTACCATCTCCTATTGGGGGGTTTTGCTGGGGTATTGGGGGATTTTGATGGCTTGGGGGACTATGCTGGTATTGGGGATTATGTGGCTTTGGGGGGTTATGGGTGGGGGGGATATGCTGGTATGGGGGATTATGTGGCTTTGGGGGATTAGCTGGCTAGGGGGTTTGCTGGCTATGGGGGACTATGCTGGCTATTTGGGGGGTTATGCTGGGTTTTGGGGGGTTTTGCTGGCTTTGGGGGATTTTGTGGCTATGGGGGTTTGTGCCTATGGGGGACTATGGGCTATTGGGGGATTATGCTTGGGTATTGGGGGGTTTTCTGGCTATTGGGGGGGTTTTGCTGGCATTGGGGGATTTGTTGGGTATGGGGACATGTGGCTATTGGGGGATTATGCTGGCTATTGGGGGATTATGTGGCTATGGGGGGCTATGCTGGCTATTGGGGGGGATTTTGCTGGCTATTGGGGGATTATGTGGCTATGGGGGATTTTTTTATGCTGGCTATGGGGGATTATGCTGGCTATTGGGGGTTTATGCTGGCTTTGGGGGATTTTGCTGGCTATGGGGGTTTTTGCTGCCTATTGGGGACTATGCTGGCTATGGGGGATTATGCTGCTATGGGGGATTTTGCTGGTACAGGGATTTGCTGGGTATGGGGGCTTGCTGGCTATGGGGAGTATGTGCCTATGGGGGACTATGCTGGCTATTTGGGGGGTTTGCTGGTATTTGGGGGGTTTGCTGGCTAATTGGGTTATGTGGCCCATGGGGGGGTATGCTGGCTTTTGGGGGGTATGCTGCTATTGGGGGGTTATGCTGGCTTTGGGGGATTATGTGGTATTGGGGGATTATGCTGGCTATTTGGGGGGGATGCTGGCTATTGGGGGATTATGCTGGGTTTTGGGGGGGTATGCTGGCTTTGGGGGATTTTGCTGGCTATGGGGGACTATGCTGGCTATGGGGGACTATGCTGGCTTATGGGGGACATATGCTGCCTATTGAGGCATATGCTGTCTATTGAGGACCTATGCTGCCTATTGAGGACATATGCTGTCTATTGAGGACATATGCTGCCTATTGGGGGACTATGCTGCCTATTGGGACCTATGCAGCCTATTGAGGACATATGCTGCCTATTGGGGACCTATGCTGCCTATTGAGGACATATGCTGCCTATTGGGGACTATGCTGCCTATTGAGGACATATGCTGGCCTATTGGGGATCAATGCTGCCTATGGGACATTTACCTGCCTATTGGGGACCAATGCGTGCCTATTGGGGACATTTACCTGCCTATTAGGGACTCTCGCACCACACCAGTCTGAGCCTGAGCTAAAAGCGGAGTTGTGCCAATATGTGCACTGATGAGGATGAAATGATATGGATTGGCAAGGCTGCAGTGATGGGCAGTGCAGGCTGTATGTCTCTGTGTGGGCAGTTTTATTGCTGGTATATTGTTTTTGTAGCGCTGTATATATATTGGTATTTTACTAATAGAAATTTGGAATCCCTAGGAAATAATGATATCAAGAAAGAGAAAAATTGCTTCACTTGTGACAAATATGGAACCGAACATTGACCATCTCATTAGCCAAAGCAGGCCCATAGTTCCCATTGAAATACTAGTAAGTTTGTTGATTTTAACTTTACTTGTTCTTTATTTTAAGTATTGTATTTGTTCCTGTTTATTTTTATTTTTTTTACTTCAAAATAAGAGTGTAGTATATGGTGTATACAGGGTCATACACATCGTGTGCGGTATATAGAGTGTATATACACTGCTGTATTATACTTTTCATATACAGGTTATAATGCCTCTTATTCTTTGTATAGAGGTGAGTGTGTCATGTATAATATATGGTATATACAGCGTAGTGTCGCATACACTGCTGTATTATACAATATACAACAGTTCTAATGCTCCATACCTAATATGCGGATAATGTACAGTGTATATATAGTGACCTGTATAAGATGTGACATTGACTTGCCCCCCCTAGTTTTGATCCTGGGTACGCCAGGTTGGATATGCAACCACTGACTGCTGCACATACCGATTCTGCGCATAGCTGCAAGTAAGCAGTGTTGCAGGCCTGCAACACACTCAGCTGTTGCTCAGAACTAAGGTGTTCCGCCATGCCCCGTTCATTTTACTGAAAAAATGGTGCTCTGGTCTGTTGAGGTCGGCCTCCAGCCTATCAAGCCGCTGGTCGAACAGTGGAAGCGGTGATCCATGTGGGGTAAAAACCCCGTTCCATGAGTGAAAAACCGCTTTTCCACTGTGCCTGACAGCGACTTCATACTGCCATGAAAGGCCTCGCTCAAGTGCATGAACTCGGGCAAGACATTCCTGTCCAAGGTCCTCTGCCGCTGGCGGGAAGTGCCCACTAACCAGTGGCAGAGACCTGGGACAGGGGAACACCTGATTTGCCAGCTTCTGGTCACCAGCTGTCCGTGTTGCTGACCTGCAAGTTGCTTCCTGGCTGTCGGATGGCTGGGACGGGTCCAAGGTCGTCCGAGGAAGGACCGCTTCAGGGGACAGGCTGCATGGTGCTGCTCCAGGTGCTGTGGAAAGAAAAGAAAAACATTACTATCATGCATTACAAGAAGTATCCAGCTGTGGAATAGAAAAGCACGGATTTAAAAAAAAATAATAATTTTTTTTGAAAACTTACGCTCTGCTGGCAAGGACCGGTCTCAGGAAACGCCACTCGCGATAGTAGCGATATTTCCTTCTGCTCCTTGCTGCTGAACCACTGCGAAACCTGTCCCTCTGCACGAACATCAGTGTTGAAGCGCTCCTTCATCGAGCGCCAACATGTGCGGACTTTGTTCACTGTTGGAAAAAAAAAATAATATTATACAATGCACTCAGGGCAAATCTGTCTCATCACACACACATGAGTGAAAATGGCAAACAGTCAATGAAGCATAAACAAGCAATACAATAGACAGGTCAGTCACTGTTGAACCAGATGATACTGTTGCAGATGAAAACGAAAAAAAAAGGGGAAATCCAGCGTAGAGCAGAAGTATTAAAAAAGTTCAATTCTTTAATGAATAAGATAAAAAATAAACAGCAATATATGAGCAGTACAGGTCCACAAAAATGTAACAGAGCGATCAACGCGTTTCGACGTAAAGTCTTTCTCAAGATCTCAAGATCTCAAGATGATACTGTTGGGTTTGCAGGTGGAATATATCTACCAGCAAACCCATCAGTGCTATCTGGAACAAGAGTGAATGCAGCATAAAAAAAGCAATACAATACACGCATAGCAATACCATACACAGGGCATCCACTGTTGAACCAGATGACACTGTTGGGTTTGCCGGTAGAATATATCTACCAGCAAACCCATCAGTGCCATCTGGAACAAGAGTGAATGCAGCATAAAAAAAGCAATACAATACCAGCATACCAATACCATACACAGGGCAGTCACTGTTGAACCAGATGACACTGTTGGGTTTGCCGGTAGAATATATCTACCAGCAAACCCATCAGTGCCATCTGGAACAAGAGTCACAGCGGCATTACAGAGCATGGACATACTTACTAAACGTCTTTTTGAGGTTTGGAAAGGCGCTGTCCCAGCCATCCATCAACGCTGCGGCCACCTCGTCCATAGCCACCGGCTCACCAAACTGTCCTTGTACTGCGGATCACGGCTGTTCCCACAATGGGACACGCTCAGGACCTGGCAGATGAGGGCCTCATTGTCCACATAGAGGTCCTCGTCCCGTTGTGGAACCTAGAAAAAACAAAAAAAAATTTACAATCTTGGATATATTTCTCCTTCGTCTCATTGGGGGACACAGGACTGTGGGTGTATGCTACTGCCGCTAGGAGGCTGACACTAAGTAAACATAAAAAAAGGTTAGCTCCTCCTCCGCCGTATACACCTCAGCACTGGCCGCAGGCAAACCCAGTTCATGCTTGTGTCTGATGGAGGCACACGTCTGGCTTCTTCCAGACCATTTTTTTTTTTTCTACTTTCCCACGAAGATGTGACAGGGGCGACGGACCCTTTTGAAGGGGTCCGATCTCCCCAAACCATCAACGGGCGAGCACGTGGAGTAAAGCCTCCACGTATCCTTTCCTGCAACGTGGGACACGAGTGCCGGACTCAGCCTGACCACCCTAGGGTATTGAAACCCTAGGCTGTACAGAGGCAGAAAATAGTCCGTGCGGCCCCCACTGCACCACCAAGGCAAGACCGCGGTGCTGCAAGGAGGTGGACGGTCCCTCTCCTCACCCCTGAAGGGGTGATGGAGTTAGGGTGCCTGCACCGTCTCACCCCTTTTTTTCTGTGAAGCCCCTCTCTAACCTGAGACTGCGGCTGAGAGACGCTGGGACCTTTTGTCCTGCGTATGCTCCAGTGGATCACGGCCGGGAACCCACCTTTAATCCGGGATCGTTGGTCGTGGAGGTAGTTGGAGCAAAGGAGGATTCAGTAGCAGCGCTTCCAAAGCAGAAGCGGGGGATTCAGCCTGGCTTCAGCCAGGAATCAGGCAAGTCCATGGCTGAGCTCCCCATACCCCCCCCCCCGTATCCGGCGGCCCGCTCTCCGACCCCGGGGCGGCCGCCGCCAAAAATTTACCTCCTGGCTTCAGGCCGGCGCTAGGCCGCGGGCGGAAATCTAGCCCCCGGCTTTTGCCGAGGGTCAGGCAGCGCTGGGGGTAATTCGGCGTTCCAGAGGATGGGCGCGTTTTCGGGCTCCTCCCCCCAGCAGCGGCACTTCCGGCGGGCCCGCCCCCCTGATCCCGGGCGGCCGCCGCCAAAAATTTAGGCCGCGGCTTCGGCCAGCGCTAGGCCGCGGCCTGAAATTTAGCCCCCGGCTTCGGCCGGAGACTAGGCCGCGGCTGGAAATCGGGTCCCCGGCTTCGGCCGGCGCTAGGCCGCGCCCCACGACCCCTCCCCCTAGGGCTCGGCTATTTAGGAACGCCTCCTGAAAGGGTAGCGCGTTTTTTGGAAGTCTGGAGCTTCCGTCTTCCCTTTTACGCCACACGGTCCAGCAAGTGAGGTGGAAAATCATTAAAGGACGTTCGGGGAACAGGACTGGGGTAAGTGCTACTACCTCCAGCCTGGTTGCTCCGCTTTGCCGCGCTCCGCTCCGCTACTACCCGCACCGCCACATCCAAATTATTCGGACAGGAGGAAATCTGTGACAGATCCAGTTGTCCAGAAGGGCTAAGACCCACACGGTGCTCTATACTGCATGCATTGCCTGTAGATCCCTTTTCCGCACGCCCAGACTAATCGGGTCTGCGAAGCCTGTGACTCCGAACGGGCTCAGGAGTCCTTACCTATAACCGAGCCTAGTGCGTCAGGTCCTCCGGAATGGGCCTTGTCTCTTTCTCAATCTGTGGCGTCATTAACCAGAGCAATAGAGTCCCTTCAAGCTCCCGATAGGAGCAGGGACAGTGGTTCACCCGGCTTGACTACGCCTAAGGAACCTCCGGCCTGCAGGGGCCGCGCTCTTACCAGGCAGACGCATGGGAAGCGAACCCATACTGCGTTGCCTATGCCGTCCGGGGCCTCGGCATCCTTTAGCTCAGTTTCTCGCTCTCCCTCTCCTTTGGGGGCAAGTGATCAGTATTCAGATTCCGATTCTTAAGGGTCCCTCAATCTAGAGGCACCGAATTGTCAGGAGACAATTGACAGTCTGATTGAAGCTGTCAATCAATCCCTGGGGATAGACGATGAATCCACTTTGGCCTCTGGTCATAAGGTGTCTTTCAAACGAGCCAGACAAACTCATAAGGTTTTTGGTGCTCATCCTGAGTTTGAGGAGCTGGTGCAGCACCACCGAGAAAAACCGGACAAGCGCTTTGCAGGACAAAAGCCCTTAATACCAGATATCCTTTTGCTCCCGAACTTCTGAAAAGTGGGCAGAATCTCCTACAGTCGATCCTCCTGTATCGCGTTTAGCGTCTAAAACGCTTCTCTCCCTTCCTAACGGTTCCTCGATCAAGGATCCAACGGATCGTCTGGTTGAAAGCTTGGCCGCTCAGTGTTTGAGGCATCAGGCTCTGCACTCTCTCCTTCTTTTGCAGCGACTTGGGTTGCTAAGGCCATGATATCTTGGTCGGAGTCTCTAAATAGAGCCCTTCACGGTATAGAGGTGCCTTCTGAGGTAACGGAAATCTCCAATCAGATAGCTCTTGCAGGAGATTTTTTAATTAACCCTTTATAGATGCGGCAAATTGCGCGGCATTAGCTGCAGCTAATGCGATTGCTATCAGGAGAGCTTTGTGGTTGAGAACTTGGCGAGCGGATTCAACCTCAAGAAATCACTTACGTCCTTACCGTATCAGAGCGGCCGATTATTTGGCGAGAAAGTTGGATCAGCTCATATCTGATGCGACGGGAGGAAAGAGCAGCTTCCTTCCTCAGCAGAGGATTAGACAGCCTTTTCGCCGACAGCTTCAGCCTCGCTTTAGGGCTTTTCGTAACCCAGGTTGGGCCGCGCCAGCCACCTCCAGCGGCTCAGGTCGACCTAATCAGGCCAGAGATCGCCAGGTCTCCTACAAGACCAACCCTTTGGGAATAATGCGATCTCAACAGCCAAGATCTAGAGGGTCTAAACCCCAAAGATATTCGGATAAATGACTGGAGGCAGAATCCGGTCAATTTATCCAGAGTAGGCGGCCGCTTACTCTGGTTTCGCCTCACTTGGCTATCAATTACTCACGACAAGTGGGTCAGGGAGTTAGTTTCCTCGGGGTACAAAATAGAATTCATCAGTCGTCCGTCAAATCGATTTTTTTCCCTCGCGTCTTCCCAAAAAAGAATCCCGTGTTCACGCCTTATTCAAGGCGGTCGAATCTCTTCGGCGCAGCGGGGTCATTGTTCCTGTTCCAGAGGTCGAAAGGGGTCAGGGGTTTTACTCCAATCTGTTCATAGTGCCCAAGAAGGACGGCTCTGTCAGACCCATTTTGGACCTAAAACGACTGAATCAATTTGTCAGAATTCGACGGTTTCGAATGGAGTCTCTCCGCTCGGTTATTGCAGCCATGGAAAAGGGGAAATTTCTAGCATCAATAGACATTCAGGATGCCTATCTCCACATCCCCATATTCCCTCCTCATCAGAGGTTTCTTTGGTTTGCCATCGGCAACCTTCACTTCCAGTTCACAGCCTTGCCGTTCGGACTAGCCACAGCCCCCAGGGTGTTCACAAAGGTTATGGCTGCCATTGTGTCCATTCTGCACTCCCGGGGGATAGTCATTTTGCCACACTTGGACGATCTCCTCATCAAGGGTCCGTCCTATCAGGCTTGCGAGAAGAGTGTCAGCATTACGCTAGACACCCTTGCTCGCCTGGGGTGGCTGGTGAATCTAAAGAAATCGTCTCCCGTGCCGTCTCAAAGGATCACCTTTTTAGGAATGATTTTCAACACTGCTCAAGGGTTGATAACTCTTCCTCAGGACAAGGCTCTAGTTCTCCGTCAGGAGGTACGGATCCTTCGCCAACCAATACCTCACACCATCCGGTTTTGCATGAGGGTCCTAGGAAGGATGGTGGCAGCGATCAAAGCCATTCCATTTGCCCAGTTCCATCTCCGCTCCCTTCAGCATGCTCTCTTGGCAGTATGGAACGGGAGCCCTTACTCGCTCAATTTTCAGTGCCGTCTGTCCCGGCAGGTCAGACAGACACTTTCGTGGTGGACAAGGTACATCACTCTTCGCCAGGGGTGATATTTTCCTCCAGTCCATTGGCTGATAGTCACAACGGACGCCAGCCTTCTCGGATGGGGAGCAGTGTTTCGTCACTATACAGCTCAGGGGACTTGGTGTCGGCAGGAAGCGACCCTCCCAATCAATATTTTGGAGATCCGAGCTGTTCGGCTGGCTCTGAGGCGTTTTCACCATCATTTGGCGGGCCGCCCTGTCCGAATACAATCGGACAATGCCACAGCGGTGGCATACATAAATCATCAGGGGGGTACCCGCAGCAGGGCAGCCATGCACGAGGTAGGACACATTCTTTCCTGGGCAGAAAGAAATCACTCTGTGATATCAGCGGTCCACAGTCCAGGCGAGGAGAACTGGGCAGCGGATTTTCTCAGCCGTCAGGGGATAGCGTCAGGAGAATGGTCGCTACATCCCGAGGTATTCCAGCAGATATGCCTACGCTGGGGAACCCCAGATGTGGACCTGATGGCCTCCAGGATAAACGCCAGGGTGCCCAACTTCGTCTCCCGGTACCGAGATCCGCAGGCAATTGCAGTGGACGCCCTGGTTCTACCATGGAATCAGTTTCATCTTCTATACTTGTTTCCACCAATGGCTCTGCTCCCAAGGGTGATCAGGAAGATCAGGTTAGAGGGGGTCCCAGCGATATTGATCGCTCCGGATTGGCCGCGTCTCTCATGGTACGCAGAGCTGGTACAGTTGCTCAGCGACGCACCCTGGCGTCTGCCAGAATGCGTGGATCTTCTCTCCCAGGGCCCAGTTTACCACCAGAACTCAGCGGTCCTGTGTTTGGACGGCCTGACCGTTGAATCTTGGATTCTGACTAGGGCTGGATTCTCCAAAAAGGTCGCCGCCACAATGGCTAGCGCCCGAAAACCCACCTCGGCTCGTATCTACCACAGTACTTGGAAGGTCTTTTTTACATGGTGCAGGGAACATGGTTATTCCCCACTTCACTTTTCAATCCCCAACATTCTGTCATTTCTCCAAGCAGGCTTAGATTCAGGCCTAGCACCAAGTACTCTTAGGCGTCAAATTTCGGCCTTGTCGGTTCTTTTTCAGCGAAGGATCGCATCTAATTTACAGGTCAAGACCTTTATTCAGGGGGTTGTCCATATAGTGCCCCCCTACAAGGCTCCCTTAGATGTTTGGGATCTCAATCTTGTTCTGGGAGTTCTGCAAGAATCTCCTTTTGAGCCTCTTCAGGAGGTTTCCCTGACATACCTTTCCTGGAAGGTGGTGTTTTTAGTGGCCATAACATCCATAAGGCGGGTTTCGGAGCTGGCAGCACTATCCTGCCGAGCTCCGTACTTACTTTTCCACCGTGATAAGGTAGTGCTTAGGCCAGCACCTCCTTTTTTGCCTAAAGTCGTGTCCTCATTTCACATCAATGAGGACATTGTTTTGCCCTCATTTTGCCCAGCTCCGACGCACCGGGTAGAAAAAGCTCTCCATACGCTGGATCTGGTGAGAGCACTCAGGAGATATGTATCTCGGACGGCATCCTTTCGGCAGACGGACACGCTGTTTATCCTCCCTGAGGGTCGCAGGAAGGGACTCGCTGCCTCTAGGTCAACTTTAGCCAGATGGATACGGGTAACCATTCAAGAGGCCTACCGCATCAGAGGCGCGGTGGTTCCCGCAGGAATCAGGGCTCGCTCCACCAGAGCAGTGGGTGCCTCCTGGGCTCTTCGGCATCAGGCTTCGGCGGAACAGGTTTGTAAGGCGGCAACCTGGTCCAGTTTGCATACTTTTTCAAAACATTATAATGTCCATACTCAGGCGTCAGCGGATGCTAGCCTGGGTAGAAGGATTCTTCAGGGCGCGGTAGCGCACCTATGAGCAATGCCTATGTATAATTGCACTGTGGAGTCAGTTTCCCACCCAAGGGGACTGCTTTGGGACGTCCCACAGTCCTGTGTCCCCCAATGAGACGAAGGAGAAATACGGATTTTTGTGTTACTCACCGTAAAATCCTTTTCTCCGAGACGCTCATTGGGGGACACAGCTCCCTCCCTTATAGCCGGATGGCTTTGTTTTCTAAGTTAATTTTATTTGATTGGGTCTATATCAGTAGATTTACTTCTGGATATATTGTACCTGTATTAGCACTGATTTATGTTTTAGCCTCCTACTGCTTTTTGCACTAAACTGGGTTTGCCTGCGGCCAGTGCTGAGGTGTATACGGCGGATTACTTAGTGTCAGCCTCCTAGCGGCAGTAGCATACACCCACAGTTCTGTGTCCCCCAATGAGCGTCTCGGAGAAAAGGATTTTACGGTGAGTAACACAAAAATCCGTATTTTAGAAATAAAAAGAGACCAAAAAAAAAACATTCAAAGACTATATACTTAGATTCCGTCGCGACACCGGATGTTCTGTCCAGCCATATAATTGCTGTCTAGAAAGTCTAGTCATTTTTTTATGTCTCCAATTGTTATAGACATTGCAATTTTTTGAATGTATTGGTCTTTCATACATTTTATGTTGTAAGGTAACAGCGCCACCTGCTGGCTGTTTGATGCATAGATTCTAGTTTAATTTGTAATGTCTTGTGGGAAGTTCCAAGAGCATTGTGGGATTGTTCCTGTTGCATTATGGTCTTGTTTATCACACTGTGAAAGAGAACAGCAGCCATTTATTCTCCATGTGCCTTAAGAGAAACTACATCACTCGTGTTCTTCATGTTTCTTAAACAGCCTGCTCTAAGCATAGTCGGTAAGCACTATCTAGGTGTTATAATCCTGTGTTTATCAGTATGTTTGTTGTACTAAGTAGGTAATAATCAGTTTGTGTATTCTGTATATTGTAAACTATTTGTGTTTCATGCTCTGTGCAGTTATATATTCTGAAATGCTCTTATTATTGCATTCTATAGTTTTACCCTTTCCTGTCACATCTGCAATCAATAAAAGAAGGTTACAATTTTACAGCCTCTTTTTCTTAAAGAAGACAGGGGGTTTAGCTACATGTCTCATCGCAGACCCTGCTAACGTGCATGAGGACAGAATAGTAAAACGACTATGCTGAGAACAAGCTCAGAAGATCAGACATACAGAGCCCCCATTATCCAAGCATACGGTTATTGCATGCGGATATTGCAGCAACCTCTTAACGGTCGGACCGAATAATCGGACCATACAGAGCCCGCCATTATCCACGCAGAGCCAACAAAGGGATATCACAGTGGTTGCCCAACTGTCGAATCATATCTCAAAGACGAGCATCCTAGAAAAGACAAGAAAGAGTACATACCAGGACACCAGGGATGCCAAAAATAAATCATAACAATTAGAAAATATTTTTATTGAAAAAACTGCAAAACCACACTGTAGTCATTAAAAACAATTAAAACAAGGCACAAAGCCCCATAACAGGAACAATAAACCCCTATAACCCCTATCTGTATAATACAATACACTTAGATGAAATATATATGGAAACCTCAGCCAAACATGGTAGTATACTTAGAACATAGTCACCCCCAAAGGCCAGAATGAAGACAGGACCAGAGAGGAACAATTAGTCCTCAAATTGCTGCATACAAAAAAAAAAAAGCACAGTTAAGCATGGACAATGTAGCGCAGGCGTCCCTGCCCTCTGCCAGGCAGGGACGCTGTTCCACTCACCTCTCTGCTGCAGGGTCGGCGTCCTCCTCCCGCTCTCCTGGCTGCTCGCGTTCCTCTGCTCCGGGGTCGGCGTCCTCCTCCCGACCTGCTGGCAGCGCGCGCTCCTCTGCTTCGGGGCTGGCGTCCTCCTCCCGCTCTCCTGGCTGCTCGCGTTCCTCTGCTCCGGGGTCGGTGTCCTCCTCCCGTCCTGCTGGCAGCGTGTGCTCCTTTCCGGCCACGGTGCTTAGGTCGCGCGCGCGCTCCCCCTCTCTTAAAGGGGCCGCGCGCCATCCTAAAGAGTCCCCGGCCAATGGCCGGAGGACTTTACCTTATATAAGGCACTTCCTCCAAAATGGAGATGCCCGAGCAATGTTGTTGCACTGTTCACTACTCTGCTTCAGTCCTCAGGGTCCATTGCCAGTTACCTGCCAGATTCCTGCCAGTTTGCTGTCTGTTCCTGCCTGTTACCTGTCCGTCAGCCTACCTGGAGGCTCTGCCGTCACGAGTTGTGTCCTTCTGCTATTTCCAGTGACTCTCGCCCGCTCACCTGGGAGCGTTCATCTGTTACCTGCCTGCTAGCCTACCTGGAGGCCCTGCCGTCACGTGCTGTGATCACCTGCTATTCCAGAGACTCTCGCCCGCTCACCTGGGAGCGCTCACCTGCTACCTGCCTGCTAGCCTACCTGGAGGCCCTGCCGTCACGTGCTGTGATCACCTGCTATTCCTGAGACTCTCGCCCGCTCACCTGGGAGCGCTCATCTGCTATCTGCCTGCTAGCCTACCGGGAGGCTCAGCCATCACAGGTCGTATCTACCTTTACCCAGAGACTGCCCCGGTTACTTGCCGTGATCTCCTGCCGTTCTTTCAGAGACTGCCCCGGTCACTTGCCGTGACCTCCTGCCCGTTCATCCAGAGACTGCCCCAGTCACTTGCCGAGACCTCCTGCCCGTTCATCCAGAGACTGCCCCGGTTACCTGCTGTGACTGTCTGCCCGTCTACCCTGGTCGCCACCCGCTCCCTTACAAGGACCGTCCCCTTGTATAGTAGCTCAGAGGTTCCGCCTCCCAGACCCGTTACAGTTTGCTCGGGCCATGGAACCCGGTGGCTCCCAAGCTCCCTCCATCTCGGACCTGTGTCATGAACTGTCCCGTCAGAGGTCCCAACAGGAGTCCATCCTGGGTCACCTGCGGAATGTCAATTCTCGCCTGGACACTCTGACAGCTCCACCAGCAACCTCAGCTGGTGCCACGACACGCAATCCGGCAGCTCCTATGCTCCCCAATTCCATGGTTTCCTGTCACGGACCCCGCCTTTCCGCACCTCCTCGCTTCGGAGGTGACTCGGCTCAGGCTCGGGGCTTCATTAACCAGTGCACCCTGCACTTTGAAATTCTCTCCCACCAGTTTAACTCCGACCGGGCCAAAATTGCCTTCATCATGTCTCATCTCACTGGGGAGGCCCTGGCCTGGCTGAATCCTCTTTGGGAGAGAGGAGACCCCCTGGTGTCCGACCTGTCTGCCTTTCTCGCGGCTTTCCGGAAAGTCTTCGACGAACCCGGACGGAAGATCTCATCCGCATCATCTCTGTTACGCCTCCGTCAGGGAAGTCTCACCGTGGGCCAATATGCCATACGGTTCCGTACCCTTGCCTCGGAGCTGGCCTGGGATAACGACGCTCTAGTATCTGTCTTCTGGGAGGGTCTGTCCGGCCGTATTAAAGATGAACTCGCCGGTCGGGACATCCCTACCACTCTCGATGACCTAATCACTCTTGCCACTCGGATTGACCTACGATTTCAGGAGCGTGCCAAAGAGGTCACCCGTGAGAGGAGGTTTCCACGTCTAGCTCCTATGTTTCAGAAACCCGTTACTCCCTCTGTTTCTCCCCAATTACACTCTCCTGAGCCTATGCAGGTCGACCAGACCAAGATGGTCAAAACCCGTCAGGACTTACGTCGTGCCGAAGGGAGTTGCTTCTACTGTGGCAGTAAGGAGCACCAGATTCGTACCTGTCCGGAGAGGTCGGGAAACGCTTCTGTCTAGGTTCGCTCAGAGAGGTCGACCTAGACACGGAAAAAAGCCTCTCCATCTCTGCTGCTGTCAGTCTCCATTCTCTGCGGGGAGAATCGTTATTTCGAACTTGCCCAACTTGATTCTGGAGCAGCCGGGAATCTTATTTCACAGTCCCTGGTAGAAAAATATCACATTCCCACCAAACCTCTGGCGGTACCCTTATCGGTCGCGGCTGTGGATGGGGGTCTCTTATCATGCCCCATCCAACTCATCACCGAATCCATAACTCTACAAGTGGGAATGCTGCATTCTGAGAGCATCTCTTTTCATGTTCTGCCTGGACTCTCTCACGCACTCTTACTAGGTCTACCTTGGCTCCAGAGACATGCACCCGTACTCGACTGGCAGACCGGAGAGGTCCTTCGCTGGGGACAGGATTGTCATAAGACGTGTTTGGTTCCTGTTCATCCCGTCTGTCCTTCTCCTACCCCAACTAATCTACCTGGACTTCCGATTCCCTATTGGTCATTTTCTGATGTCTTTAATAAGAAAGAGGCGGAAACATTACCTCCTCACAGACCATACGATTGTCCTATCGACCTGTTACCTGGTACTACGCCTCCCCGTGGGCGTATTTACCCATTGTCTGCTGCTGAGACCGGTCGATGTCCGAATATATCGAGGAGAATTTGGCCAGGGGATTCATCCGGAAATCAACTTCTCCGGCGGGAGCAGGCTTCTTTTTCGTAAAAAAGAAGGACGGCTCTCTCCGTCCCTGTATAGACTGTAGAGGACTCAACCAGATCACGGTGAAGAATAAGTATCCCCTTCCGCTCATTCCGGAATTATTTGATCGTCTGCGGGGGGCTAGAATCTTCACCAAACTGGACCTCCGTGGGGCGTACAACCTAGTCCGTATCCGTCAAGTTACCTGCCAGATTCCTGCCAGTTTGCTGTCTGTTCCTGCCTGTTACCTGTCCGTCAGCCTACCTGGAGGCTCTGCCGTCACGAGTTGTGTCCTTCTGCTATTTCCAGTGACTCTCGCCCGCTCACCTGGGAGCGTTCATCTGTTACCTGCCTGCTAGCCTACCTGGAGGCCCTGCCATCACGTGCTGTGATCACCTGCTATTCCAGAGACTCTCGCCGCTCACCTGGGAGCGCTCACCTGCTACCTGCCTGCTAGCCTACCTGGAGGCCCTGCCGTCACGTGCTGTGATCACCTGCTATTCCTGAGACTCTCGCCCGCTCACCTGGGAGCGCTCATCTGCTATCTGCCTGCTAGCCTACCGGGAGGCTCAGCCATCACAGGTCGTATCTACCTTTACCCAGAGACTGCCCCGGTTACTTGCCGTGATCTCCTGCCCGTTCATTCAGAGACTGCCCCGGTCACTTGCCGTGACCTCCTGCCCGTTCATCCAGAGACTGCCCCAGTCACTTGCCGAGACCTCCTGCCCGTTCATCCAGAGACTGCCCCGGTTACCTGCTGTGACTGTCTGCCCGTCTACCCTGGTCGCCACCCGCTCCCTTACAAGGACCGTCCCCTTGTATAGTAGCTCAGAGGTTCCGCCTCCCAGACCCGTTACAGACAATATGAGATGGTAAAGCAATACAAACCAATTGCTATAGACTAATACAGATCAGATGTGAATAGGTCTACTCATAAAGATTTATATATCAAGTAGATCTTAGCATAGCAGATGGTATAACAGTTGTCCTTAATCTAATACACAAAATAATGCAGCAAATAATATAACAGTTGTCCTTAATCTAGTGCACAAAGTGATGCAGCCCTAGTCTAGTGCACAAAATAATGCAGCAAATGGTATAGCAGCTGTCCTTAATCTAGTACACAAAGTCACAAAGTAATGCAGCAAATGATATAACAGTTATCCTTAAACTAGTGCACAAAATGATGCAGCCCTAGTCTAGTGCACAAAGTAATGCAGCAAATGGTATAGCAGTTGTCCTTAATCTAGTGCACAAAATAACAAAGTAATGCAGCAAATGATATAACAGTTGTAATCTAATGCACAATGTAATGCAGCCGACCACTCCCAATAAGACTGGCAAAATATAACACAGCTATAGGGGGGATCTCATGTTAGAGGCATGACCAGGTTACCAAACCAGGGGTTAATAGGCGGGATAGAGCTCTTTCAAGATGATATCACGAGTTGGTTCCTCCAAGACATCCTCCGTCAGCAATGCCGCCGCTATTGCCCGCGCAAAGGCTGAAGCGGCAAAAGCAAGAAGCACCTTTGCTGAGCAGGAGATAGAATTGAAACTACAACAAGCAGGCCTGGACGCAGAGAAAGCGCGCCTTGAAGCAACATTACAGAAACTTGCTATTGAAAAAGAAACAGCAGCTGCCATAGCAGAAGCAGAAGCCCTAGAAACTGCCGTATATTCCGACGGTGAACACAGCAGACACAGCAGTGTGCTAGGTCTACAACGAGTTACTCACGATCCATTGCAGCGTACTGCAGAGTACGTCCATCGACATTCCAAACCAAATGACGATCCAGACCCACAGGCGAAGACAGAGCATTTTGTCAACAAGCCAAGCCAACTAGATAATTCGGACCCCCAGAAAGCCAACTATCAATGTAGCCACCGAAAGCAAGGAGATACACATTGGGATGATACTGACTACAATAATCTTTCTCCAGAGCAGAAGGTCCGAAATCTGTCCCGGTTTAAAGAGAATCCCTTCGCTTCAGAAAGGTACTACAGCAGTTGGACGAAACTAGAGACACCTAACAGGTATGATCGCACAGCACACATGTACTCTGACAACACTCCATCAGCTGGCATCAGTGCCAATCAAGCCACAATGGACTTTGCCAAGTTCCTTGCTCGACGTGAGTTGGTCACTAAGGGACTTGTAAAGTTCAGCGATCGCGCTGAAAACTACAGGGCTTGGCGAGCCTCCTTCAAAAATACCATAAGAGACATAGGTCTATCATGTAGTGAAGAAGTGGATCTCTTGGTAAAATGGCTAGGAAGTGAGTCCGCCGAACACGCAAAGAGAATCAGAGACATTAATATAAATTATCCAGATGTTGGCCTCAAAAGAATTTGGAATAGACTTGATGAATGCTATGGCTCAGTAGAGGTTATAGAAAATGCCTTGTTTAAAAGAATAGAGGATTTTCCTAGAATAGCAAACAAGGATTATTCAAAGCTCAGAGAATTAACTGACTTGTTAATGGAGTTGTGTGTAGCAAAAGCAGAAGGAGATCTTGTGGGGTTGACATATCTCGACACTGCTAGAGGTGTGAACCCCATAGTTCAGAAACTCCCATATAACCTGCAAGACAAATGGGTAACATATGGATCTAGGTATAAACAGACTTACAATGTACCGTTTCCTCCATTCGATGTGTTTGTAGATTTTGTCTCAGAACAAGCAAAAATTAGAAATGACCCTAGCTTTGATTTCATGTCGTCATGTGCCAATAACTCTGTTAGCAAACCTCGTAGGACAACTGTAGAGGTCCACAAAACTAACATTTCTCCCACAGGTCCAGTTCACAAAGAGTTCAGCACCGGTCAAGGAGAAGACAAATCCAAGGATCCAAGCAGGCAGTGTCCCTTACACAAGAAGCCACATTCCTTACTTAAGTGCAGAGCTTTCAGAGAAAAGTCATTGGAGGAAAGGAAGGCCTTCCTTAAGGAGAATCGCATCTGCTACAAATGCTGCTCTTCAACATCCCACTATGCCAAAGACTGTGAGGTTAGTGCAAGGTGTACCGAATGTGACAGCACCGAACATAACTCAGTTCTACACCCTGGATCACCATCAGATACTTTGCCCCAAGAGCATAGTGGAGAGCTGAATGACTCAAATACTGACACTCCAGCCATTACTTCTAAGTGTACAGAAGTTTGTGGAAATCTCATGGGAGGCAAGTCTTGCTCTAAAATTTCCCTAGTGAGAGTCTACCCGGCAGACGAAAGGACAAAGCCATCAAAGTATACGCGATTTTAGATGATCAGAGTAATAGGTCACTAGCCAAGTCTGCCTTCTTTGATAGCTTTAACGCCAGAGGACCCAGTGCCCTCTACTCTTTAAAAACCTGTGCCGGTATAATAGAGACAGCTGGTAGGAGAGCAACAGGATACGTAGTCGAGTCTATAGATGGCCAAATGTGTCTGCCCTTACCAACCATATTGGAATGTAACCAGATTCCTGACAACAGGTCAGAGATACCTACACGTGAAGTGGTATCGTACCATCCTCATCTGAAGCGTATAGAACACCTGATTCCTAACCTTGACCCAGAGGCTCAAATAATCTTGCTCTTAGGGAGAGATATTCTACAAGTTCACAAGGTTAGACAACAGATCAATGGCTCACACAATGCTCCATATGCTCAGAGACTCGACCTTGGGGGGGTCATTGTAGGAGAGGTCTGTTTAGGAGGTACACACAAACCGACAGTAGTTAACAACATGTTTACCAGGACTCTCAAGAATGGACGTCCATCTCTCCTTCAACCATGTGAAAATCACTACTTCATAAAGGAGCTGCTACACAGTACTTCAGCACCAAGTATCTTAGCGAGTAGTGCCAATGATGATTGCATTCAGAATTGGGACCAAGATCAACTTGGGTGTACAGTCTTCCACAAAACCAAAGAAGATAATCGTATAGCAATGTCATTTGAAGATAAACTGTTCCTAGAGATGATGGAGCAAGGAATGGTGCAGGACAAAACGAAGAACTGGATTGCACCTCTACCCTTCAAGCCTCAAAGACAACGCTTGCCTAACAACAGAGAACAAGTTTACAAACGATTTGTCTCCCTCAGGCACAGCTTCCATAATAAACCAGAGATGAAAGGTCATTTCTTTACCTTCATGGAGAAAATATTTAAAAACGGTCATGCAGAGTTAGCACCTACACTTCAAGACGCTGAAGAATGTTGGTACCTGCCTCTGTTTGGAGTGTATCACCCGAAAAAGCCAGGTCAAATCAGAGTAGTATTTGATTCGAGTGCTAAGTATGAAGGTGTTTCATTGAATGATGTCTTGTTATCAGGCCCAGATCTGAACAACAAACTTTTAGGAGTGCTTATCCGTTTTCGTAGAGACTCCATTGTATTCACAGCAGACATCCAACAGATGTTCTACTGCTTCTTTGTTAAAGAGGAACATAGAAATTTCTTGAGATTCTTGTGGTTCAAGGATAACGATCCTTCCAAAGAGATTACGGAGTATCGTATGAAGGTACATATTTTTGGTAATAGTCCTTCTCCTGCAGTAGCCATCTATGGGCTGAGACACGCGGCTCAAGAGGTTGAAGCAGAGTACGGAACAGATGCCAGACTGTTTATAGAGAAAGATTTCTATGTGGATGACTGTTTGAAATCGATGCCAACAAATGAGACCGCGATTAGTCTTCTGAAAAGAGCCAAGGACATGCTCGCTGTATCTAACCTGAGGTTGCACAAGATCGCTTCTAACAGCAAGGAAGTGATGGAAGCCTTTCCTCTGGGATCATTCAAGTGACTTGAAGAATTTAGATCTAGGCATAGACTCCCTACCGATGCAGCGGAGCCTCGGCCTACTATGGGACATAAAAGCTGATACCTTCACCTTCCAGGTTAACAGAGAAGATAAACCCTTTACTCGCAGAGGAGTATTGTCTACCATAAGCAGTTTGTATGACCCACTGGGGTTTGTAGCTCCTGTAGTCATCGAGGGCAAGGCTATGTTAAGAGAGTTCACCACAGAGGTAACGAACTGGGATACTCCTCTTCCCACAAAGAGAAAACCAAGTGGATGATCTGGAAAAATTCCCTCACAGCCTTGTCAAGTCTTCATATAACACGTTCGTATGTGTCTGTACCGAGTACCAAGATAGAGACACAAACCCTTTGTGTGTTCTCCGATGCTTCAATCAAAGCTATTGCTGCGGTAGCCTATTTGAGGACGATAGACACAAGTCAACAATGCCATGTAGGGTTTGTCATGAGCAGAGCAAAACTATCACCGCTCCGTGAACACACCGCACCACGCCTGGAACTTTGTGCCGCCGTGTTAGCAGTCGAGTTGGCAGAACTCATTGCTATGGAAATGAATCTGGAAATTAAAGACTTTGAGTTCTACACTGACAGCAGGATAGTACTTGGGTACATCCATAACGAAGTGAGACGCTTCTATGTCTATGTTAGCAACAGAGTGCTCAGAATTCGAAGGTCTACCTGTCACGGTGTCTAATGATATGAATACAATGTCAGTAAACTATTTATACAGGAACCACACTCTATACAACATATAGTTTAGCAACATCAGAATGTAAGTATAAAATAGATTTACCTGACACAATCTCTGCAGAACTTAGGGTTAATCTTGAGGACTTGATGTGCAGAAACGATATAGTTGAACTCAGGGTTAATCTTGAGGACTTGATGAGCTGTAACAGGAAAGAGGAGGACCGGGGTCTAACCTGACCCTACACTGGGGTCCTAACTAATCCCTTACCTTGGAGGTACTGATAATGGTTCAGAGGTCCAAGTCTCCAGCCTAACCCTGTCTCCTGTCAGACCCTGAACCCTGTAATCAGTCCTAAGAAGGATCCTGATTACCACCGAAGGGATATGGGCTGATCTCAGCTAAATACACAGATTAGACATATAAGACAGACAGGATAGCACTCACTTGCATACACACTCAAACACCGAAGGAACATAAATGGTCTGGGAAATAAACTCTAAGTAAGTTGAGCTTAAAACAGCTAAGGAGCTCCCAACTTAAGTCTATACAGATTCATTCCTATCTGTGGTCTGCATGAAGGATTTCACTGGCAACTCCCAAAGCAGACAACCAGGTATTTAAAGGAAACCAATCAACAAATAATCAATTGCAGCCGGGAGAAACTGCACCCAGTCCCAGCACCGAGGACAGACAGAATTAACTCCCTAGCTGCCAAACACAAAGAAACAGCAACTCAGCTGTGAGAAGTCAAAATGTGCAACCGCGACGATCTTCGTGGCAATGCACACATGACAGTACCCCCCCTTCTACGAGGGGCCTCCGGACCCTCAGGGCCAGGCCTGCCCGGGTGAGTTCTGTGGAAGGTCCGAACCAAACGATCTGCGTTAACATCAGACGCAGGGACCCACGTCCTCTCCTCCGGACCATACCCCTTCCAATGCACCAAGTACTGAAGGGACCGGCGATTCAGACGAGAGTCAATGATTTTTGATACTTGAAATTCCAAGTTACCATTGACCAACACTGGAGGAGGAGGTAGAGGTGACGGTATGACTGGTGCCACATACCTTTTAAGTAATGACTTGTGGAACACATTATGAATTTTAAACGTAGAAGGGAGTTCCAGACGAAATGCCACAGGATTAATTATGGAACTGATCCTGTACGGCCCGATGAATCTGGGACCCAGTTTCCAGGAGGGCACTTTAAGTTTTATATTCCTGGTAGACAACCATACCAGATCGTTCACATTCAGATCTGGACCAGAAACTCTCCTCCTATCAGCCATACGTTTGTAACGGTTCCCCATATTACTCAAATTATTCAATACACCTCGCCACACAGAAACAAGTGACGACGAGAAACGCTCCTCCTCAGGAACCCCAGAAGGACCCCCCCATTGAAAGTACAAAACTGGGGATGAAAACCATATGCCCCAAAAAATGGGGACTTACCAGTGGACTCGCTCCGCCTGTTGTTAAGAGCGAACTCTGCCAGAGGCAAGAAAGAAGACCAGTCCTCCTGGTTCTCCGATACAAAACACCGGAGATATGTCTCTAAACTCTGATTCAGACGCTCTGTCTGACCATTGGTCTGTGGATGAAAAGCCGAGGAAAACGACAATTGCATCCCCCGACGTAAACAAAATGCCTTCCAAAATTTGGACACAAACTGAGACCCCCTATCTGACACCACATCAGAAGGCAACCCATGAAGTCTCACGATCTCCCTAATGAACACCTGCGCCAGAGTTTTAGCATTAGGGAGTGCCGGAAGAGCAACGAAATGTGCCATCTTACTGAACCTGTCAACAACCACCAGTATGACAGTATTCCCAGACGACGGAGGAAGGTCCGTAATGAAGTCCATAGATAAATGAGTCCATGGACGCTCCGGAAGTTTCAAGGGTAAAAGGGTCCCAGACGGACGGGTATGAGGAGTTTTAGCGCGAGCACAAACCCCACAGGACGCGACAAAAGTTATAACATCTTTATTAGCGTTAGGCCACCAAAATCGGCGGGAAAGGAGATCTAAAGTAGCCTTACTCCCTGGATGTCCTGCTAAAGCAGAATTATGATGTGCCTCAATAACCTTTTGTCTCAACTGATTCGGACAAACAGTCTCCCTGGAGGTCCTGCAGGGGCGTCCCCCTGAGCCTCTAACACCTCCTCCTCAAGCTCAGAACATACAGCCGACACTACCACCCCCTCCTGAAGGATAGGAATCGGGTCGTCCGTTTTCCCGGCCCCTGAGAAACTGCGAGACAAGGCATCAGCCTTTACATTCTTAGACCCCGGACGATAAGTGACGACAAAATTAAACCTGGTAAAAAACAACGACCATCGAGCTTGTCTGGAATTCAGAAGCTTAGCGGATTCTAAATACAGCAGGTTCTTGTGATCAGTAATAACGGTGACCGGGTGGACTGCCCCCTCCAAAAAGTGACGCCATTCTTCAAAAGCCAATTTAATGGCCAAAAGTTCCCTATTGCCGATATCATAATTCCTTTCGGCGGACTACAATTTCTTAGAAAAGAAAGCGCACGGATGCCATTTACCAGGGGACGGACCCTGGGACAATATAGCACCCACCCCTACGTCAGACGCGTCCACCTCCACAATGAACGGCTGAGATACATCTGGTTGGATGAGAACGGGTGCCGAAGCAAAACATCTTTTTAAAGAGGAAAAGGCTTGGCAAGCTTTGTCCGACCACTTAGAAAAATCCGTCCCTTTTCTCGTCATGTCAGTGAGAGGTTTGACGACAGACGAGAAATTACAAATAAATTTCCGGTAGTAATTAGCAAACCCCAAAAAACGCTGCAGAGCCTTAAGATCCCCTGGCTGATCCCATTCAAGCACTGCTCTCACCTTTTCAGGGTCCATCCGGAATCCGGAGGCTGACACCAAAAAACCCAAAAACTGAAGTTCCTGTACGGCAAAAACACACTTCTCCAGTTTGGCGTATAGTTTATTGTCTCGCAAGATCTGCAACACCTGTCTCACATGCTCCTGGTGAGACACAAGATCTGGCGAGTAAATTAAAATGTCATCCAAATATACGACCACAAACACCCCCACAAGGTGACAAAAAATGTCATTAACGAAATGTTGGAATACTGCTGGAGCAGTAGTCAGACCAAAAGGCATGACCAGGTTTTCATAATGTCCCTCCGGCGTGTTAAACGCCGTTTTCCACTCATCCCCCTCTTTTATCCTAATCAGATTATACGCCCCCCTGAGATCCAATTTAGAGAACCATTTGGCGCCAACAATTTGATTGAAGAGATCAGGAATAAGAGGGAGTGGATACGGATCTCGAACAGTAATCCGATTAAGTTCACGGAAATCCAAGCAAGGGCGTAGGCCTCCATCTTTTTTCTTCACAAAGAAGAACCCCGCGGCCACAGGGGAAGATGAAGGTCTAATATGCCCTTTGGCCAGACTTTCAGAAATATAATCTTTCATAGCCTGTCTTTCAGGACCAGAAAGATTATACAACCTAGCTTTAGGCAACTTAGCATCAGGAAGTAGATTAATAGAGCAGTCATACACGCGATGAGGAGGCAACTCCCGACACCCCTCCTCAGAGAAAACATCCCCAAAATCCTCCAAAAAAGGAGGCAATGTACTAGGCACGACCGCACTGATGACTGTGTTCATGCAGTTGCTTTTGCAAAACTCACCCCATTGGCTTATCTCTCTGGACTGCCAATTAATCACAGGGTTATGTTTAACCAGCCAAGGAAGTCCCAACACAATGGGAGTAGGTAGACCCTCCAACACATAACAAGATAATTGTTCCCTATGTATTGCCCCTACCCGAAGGTCAATGTTATGAACCTCATGAACAAAGCTACCTTGGCCGAGAGGCCTGGCGTCAATGGAGAAAATAGGGATCGGTTTGACCAATACTCTCAGATGCATACCTTGAGCCTGAGCAAACTGAGCGTCAACCAGATTAGCCCCAGAACCACTATCCAGAAGAACAGACAATCTCTTCACTCTAGTACCAACCACCACCTCCACTGGTACAAGGAACTGAGAAGAACCGGCGGATGAAATACATACTCCCAGGTTGTCGTCCACCACACAACCTGGGATTAGCAGTTTTCCGGCGACTTTTTACTTAACAAGACACGGGATGGACATTCTCCAACAAAATGTCCCTCTTTCCCGCAGAAAAAACACCTTCTAGTCCTGCGGCGTGCCGCCAATCCCCTACTACGAAAAGATGTCCCTCCCAACTGCATAGGCTCATCCGAACAGACAAGGGGAACCTCAACATAAGGGACTTTAGTAGTAGGTGGAGAAACAACAGGGAGTGGAGTTACCTCACCCCTCTCCCGAAGCCGTCTATCAGTACGGATAGCTAGGGCCATAGCAGCCTCCAGAGAAGGAGGAGACTCATACTGAGCCAAAACGTCTTTTAATTTGTCAGAAAGCCCATGACAAAACTGGCTCCTAAGAGCTGGGTCATTCCACTGAGTATCCGTGGCCCATCTACGAAACTCAGAAGCAAATTCCTCCGCCGGACGATCTCCCTGCTGTAACTTACGTAATTTGGTCTCAGCAAGAGAGACCCAATCTGGGTCATCATATACCAATCCCAGAGCAGTAAAAAATTGATCTACAGACTGTAGAGCCGGGGATCCCGGAGGAAGGGAAAATGCCCAGGATTGAGGGTCCCCTTGAAGAAGTGAGATAACAATTCCCACTCTCTGCTCATCACTCCCTGATGATCGCGGCCGAAGCCGAAAATACAATTTACATGCCTCCCGGAAGGTAAAAAATTTGTCTCGCCCACCAGTGAACCTATCTGGAGAGCTACTTTAGGTTCAACTCTGGTTTGCTCCAGGGGAGACAAAACTTTGGACTTAATGTCCGTCAGCTCCATGGATAATCCCTGCAACTGCAGAGCCAGCTGAGCTACTGGATCCATGGTAACTAGAGATAATTTTTTATGGCCAGTGAAAATGTCACGCTGTCTAATGATATGAATACAATGTCATAAACTATTTATACAGGAACCACACTCTATACAACATATAGTTTAGCAACATCAGAATGTAAGTATAAAATAGATTTACCTGACACAATCTCTGCAGAACTTAGGGTTAATCTTGAGGACTTGATGTGCAGAAACGATATAGTTGAACTCAGGGTTAATCTTGAGGACTTGATGAGCTGTAACAGGAAAGAGGAGGACCGGGGTCTAACCTGACCCTACACTGGGGTCCTAACTAATCCCTTACCTTGGAGGTACTGATAATGGTTCAGAGGTCCAAGTCTCCAGCCTAACCCTGTCTCCTGTCAGACCCTGAACCCTGTAATCAGTCCTAAGAAGGATCCTGATTACCACCAAAGGGATATGGGCTGATCTCAGCTAAATACACAGATTAGACATATAAGACAGACAGGATAGCACTCACTTGCATACACACTCAAACACCGAAGGAACATAAATGGTCTGGGAAATAAACTCTAAAGGGTATGCCACACTAAACAATATCGCTAACGGGATCGCTAAAAAACGTCACTATTTAGCGATCCCGTTAGCGATATTGTTCAGTGCGGCAGCTTCCAGCGACGAGCTTCCTGCTGTGATCTCGCTCGTCGCTGGAATCGTTCCGGACCCTACTTCATCGCTGGCGCTCCCGCTGGGTAAGTATCTAATCGCTGTGTGGCACCTTTTCTTAGCGATTTAGCGGTACTTTTGTACCGCTAAAGTCGTTAAGAAGATCGCTAACGGCGATAGCGTCGTTAACTATATCGCTAAATGTGGTAGCATTTAGCGATATAGAAACAATCCCGCTAGCGATCTCATTAGTATGCAACGCTAACGAGATCGCTAGCGGGATAGCTTAGTGTGGCAGTACCTTTAGTAAGTTGAGCTTAAAACAGCTAAGGAGCTCTCAACTTAAGTCTATACAGATTCATTCCTATCTGTGGTCTGCATGAAGGATTTCACTGGCAACTCCCAAAGCAGACAACCAGGAATTTAAAGGAAACCAATCAACAAATAATCAATTGCAGCCGGGAGAAACTTCACCCAGTCCCAGCACCGAGCACAGACAGAATTAACTCCTAGCTGCCAAACACAAAGAAACAGCAACTCAGCTGTGAGAAGTCAAAATGTGCAACCGCGACGATCTTCGTGGCAATGCACACATGACACTACCTCACCTGAACAATGGAAATATGTGCCTACACATCTCAACCCTGCGGACCAGGCTACTAGATTTGTTGCTGCCAATCGCCTCAAAGACACGATTTGGTTTACAGGCCCTGAGTTTTTGTGTAGGTCATTGCCCAACATGACAGAAATGGCCTTGTTTGAACTAGTAGATCCACATGCTGACGTTGAAATTCGCCCTCAAGTGTCTGCGTTACATACTGAAACTTTGAAGCGCCACCTGGGATCTCAGCGATTCAGTAGGTTCTCTACTTGGAATTCACTTGTTCGTGCCATCGCCTGCCTGACCCACATAGCTCAGCCTTACAAGGACCGTTACAGGAGTCGATGGAGACAAGTGCAGAGTCTCTCCAATGCCTTTTGGGACAAGTGGAAAAAACAGTACCTGCCTACCCTGCAACAGAGGAGAAAGCGGCAAACCAGCAAGCCTAACCTCCAGCCTGGCGATGTAGTACTAATGAAAGACTGTCAGTCTCGGAGAAATGAATGGCCATTAGGTCTTATTACTCAGACATTCCCAAGTAAGGATGGAATCGTACGTAAGGTGGAAGTAAAAATAGGGAAACAAAGCGAGACCAAATTGTTCCTCAGGCCAGTAGGGGAACTCGTTCTGCTGTTCTCGTCCAATAAACACAATAGTGACGTCGGCTGACGTCAAGTGGGGAGTGTTCTGTCCAGCCATATAATTGCTGTCTAGAAAGTCTAGTCATTTTTTTATGTCTCCAATTGTTATAGACATTGCAATTTTTTGAATGTATTGGTCTTTCATACATTTTATGTTGTAAGGTAACAGCGCCACCTGCTGGCTGTTTGATGCATAGATTCTAGTTTAATTTGTAATGTCTTGTGGGAAGTTCCAAGAGCATTGTGGGATTGTTCCTGTTGCATTATGGTCTTGTTTATCACACTGTGAAGGAGAACAGCAGCCATTTATTCTCCATGTGC